>JAGDQP010017698.1:0-36508 GCA_022664845.1 Lepisma saccharinum | reverse complement strand
GGGGGTGAAGAGAAAAAAGCACCCACAGAAGGAGTTAACAGTTAAACTAATGACTACTTGGTTAAGCTCAAATTAGTAATCATGGTTGCCAGAGGTCGGCCGCAAAATGTATCGCTTAGTCACGAATTTTAGCAATAAAATACAGGGTGTTTCAAAATAATTTGAACGATTTCAATTTGTTACAATATATTTCAGATGTTGTCGAAACAAAATGTAATTTCATATATATGTAAAAGAACTGTCGAAGTTTAATTGTCAGTAAGTAATATGAAGCTGGCTACTCAGAGATGCTCATGTCAGCTTCCTTCTTTACTCTGCAAATATCAAGTGTTGCTATCTAATACCGTATAGATACGTTGTAGCATGTTCTTATCAATTATTTTAATTTTGTCCATCGCCTAAACAGATCGTACAACAAGCACATCACTTCATAAATTCCGCGAGTTGTTCTGACATGTTATTTTTGAATGACATCAATTATCTGCTGTCGCTCGAGACTTAATGACAATTTCTTTTCGTTAAGTACATTATTTTACACCATGTGTAAACGTATAGGCACCCATTCCTCAACGTATCACTTGACTTATTATTTGTGTATCAACAGAATCTAAGTAAAATATATCACGCTCTGTGATAAATATAAGTGTTATTTTATTCTTTCAACCAGTTTACAAATGCACTGGATTTGGATACAAACATAACCACAGAGTACTACAGCTGTAAATATGAACAGAAATAAAAATGCTTAATGTTAACTTAGAGTAACGTCTTAATTTGGTTTCATTTTCATAGTGAAGACTAAACTTTATTTTCTACCAAACTAAAGTTACCAATTTGTCTCAAGTGTATAAAGTCTTACAAATGAATGTGACTTAACCTATCTACGATCATGTACGGCTGTGAAACGTGTACACTGAGTGCGCAAACGACTCAAAGATTAAGAATTACACAAAGAACAATGGAGAGATGTATGCTAGGAATACGTAGGAGCGACAGGAAGACAACTGAATGAGCTCGCTCTCAAACAAAGGTTGAAAATGAAATCAAGACTGCGAAGAAGCTGAAGTGGAAATGGGACAGTCAAATAGCTAGGACGAATAGATGAAAGATGGACGACAAATGGTCTACATTAGATTCCCAGAGAAAAGAAACAACCTATAAGACGTCCAAATAATGCACGATTGGTAGATGAATTCTGGAGCTTCATGAATGAGGATAGCAGCTTACCTAGATCTGTGGAGGGAATGGGTCCAGCAGGGAATAGAAAATGATATGATATGATGTAAGTTTTCTACCAAGCTGAGAGGTACAGTATTTCTGGTAGCAAGGGAAAAAATACAAGTGGATTAAGTAAGAATTCAGTAAGGGTTAAGTCGAACTCGTTACTTTTGGCTCAATATGGCAACCTTGTTAGTAACAGTTATTGTGAACACAACGGAAACAATCTAAAAAAAAAAAAGAACAAATAAAAACAAATAATTATCCCCCTCATCCCGTCCCCTTCTCTCACAAAGTCATTACTTTTTCTTTAACCTCTGTCCTTCAAGCCTTTTAACTCAACTTTCTTTATGTGTCTTTTTTATTAAACCACATAATTTCGCGAGAAATTGTCTACTTATTAGCAGTCCGTGTAGTAAACGTGACCACAGCATAGGTTCCGTCAAGTGGAACAAAAAAAAAAAAAAAAAAAAAAAACGGATCAGGAAAATGAAACAATTATGACGTCATAAGAAAGTGTAATTTTCTTTTTTTTTTTTAAGAATGGAAAACGATAGACAATAAGAACCAATTACCTTCAATAACAACTATCATTTGCCAAAACCCACCAATAAAAGATGAATTAGGAAATCAGCCACACTAATATTAGCGAAGTACGCCTCCAATAAAAACTCAGATAATATCATATAATGGATGAGACATGTTATAATTTGTCCTTAACTCATGTTCTAAATAAAATATTAAGACATAATTGAACATTTCATTTAGCAGCTAGCTGGAAATACAATCGACTTAGCCCTATAAAAGTTTCAGCTGGGGAATTGTAAAGCTTTCCAAATTCAAAATCGACATCATTTCTTAAATAACACAATAAATTGAATTTTCTAACCTATTCGATTTTTTCCCCCTTAAAGAAAAGTTCAATGTGTACCTTGTTCGGTGCGCTGTGTTGAGAAATGCTTTGCTATCGTGAATGTATGGGTTCAGGTTTCTTCCAAATAATAATAATAATAATAATAATAATAATAATAATAATAATAATAATAATAATAATAATAATAATAGTGACTTACAATTAAGGAAGAATATAGTCGCACTTTCTTGCTGCAAGACGCAAGTTTGTACTTGCATTTCCCTTCTTGGGGCAGTAGCAGGCTACGAAACAGACAGTAGCGACATCTCGGAGAATACAATAGTACTACGAAGAAGCGCCCCACCAGTATGAAAAACGTAGAAGCACAATGAAGTTGGTTAACATTTGCCATACTTTCAAATTTTATTAATTATTTCTTCTTTATTAATGAACAGTGTTCGAAAGCGTACTTAACGAGAATTGTTTGTCATTAAATGAAAACATAATTGTCTGCTCGAATCCCAGGACACATTGCACATATAGTCTTCTCCATCTTGTAGTATATTCAATGACCAATATAACACTGAATTCTATTAATCGAAGCACACACGTCGATATGCACATAGCAAACAAACTCAGTGCCTTTGTCATATTAAATCCGACGTAGCTACGAGATTAGCTCAGTGCCAGAATATTACAAATATTTGAAAGATAATTTGTGGTTGATTAAACTACAGTGATTAAATAATTCCTTATGTAAATAGAGATATAGAGAGATTGCTGGTAATAGCATGCCATAATTACCGTTAATGGTAATGATGATACAGGCAACTATTTAATTTCATTCGTAACTGGAAGAAGGGTGGAGGTATTAGCGTAGCTAAATCTTGTTTATGCATCAGACAATTAGGAGAATTATTGTTATCCTGTCAGAAGTTGTACCATATCCAATAGCACGGCTGGGAAAGGGGGTGGGGGCATGGCTTGGTACACGGAGACGGGGATTTCCAGGAGGCCCAACGACCTGATATCGGAAACTATTTTTTTTTTAAATAGAATTTAAATATGAAAGTAATATTTGATCAATAACACCATTACGCCAAGATAAACACACGACCTCAACCGAGTCTCTTCGAATTCAGCCGATTCATCATAATTTTCTCCATAATGACGGTTCTTTCCACTTCGTCTTTCAAGTCTTGTCAGTTGCCAAAAGGTCATAAATAAATTTAAATTCAATTTCTTAAAGTAGGGCGGCCAGACGTTTCGTTTATAACTGGACTGTCCCTTCTTTCGTTATGTCCCGGCAAATTGGTAACGGAACGTCAAATGTTCCTTTTGATTACTACAAATAAATTCCCGATTTTGATCACTTCAACTATTTTTTTCAGTGTTATTCTGACTTAAATAACTTTGGGACCCGCGGTGGATCAATGGTAGAGCGCTCATCTCTGATGCCTGGGGTCGTCAGTTCGATCCCTGCTCATGCCATGTGAACATTCTGCTGGACACCATGTAATGGATTTTCTCGGGGTTCTCCCATTTCCTCTCACTTTCTTCACTCCACCAATTCTCCTGTTATTATCCATCCGGCCTGAACCAAAGTAGCCTAAAGGCCATAATAATTAACCATTGCCTGATAGTAGATAACGCAGAACGCAGCTCCTCTATGGTGCCTTTCACAATTCATTCAGTTAACACCAGAGTTGAAACCGAGTCAAGTGACCCAGAGTCTCTTGACCTGAGCATAAGTAATCTACATCAAGAGTTCTTAATTAACAATAGTTTTGAAGGATCCTATGTTATTGAAACTCGAGTTCTACGTTTACGTGATATTCATGGAGTCTAACACTTTGTACTTACCGTATATCAAAGACTAAATAATAATATAGACTTACACCACTTACCTATTTTCGTCTGCGCTAAAATTAATGGTCTTTTGCTTAAGAGCACGTGATTTTGAAGCCTGCCATTTGGTGGCACTACTGGAAAGAACCAGCGACTGAAAGTAGTCGCCAGAGTCATTTAGCGGCAGGCTTCAAAATCACGTGCTCCTTAGCGCAGACGAAAATATGTAGGCGCGATAAGTTTATCTTGTTATTTAGTCAATGCTTGTATTAAGGTACCATTCCCATATTAGTCTTCTATGACTCAGGGAATTCACAATCACGATGAACAGTAGCAGGTTTGAACCCGGTACTTACTACGTAGAAGGACAGCACTTTACCAGTGAGCTACTATTCTCGGTTATTCGTGTGATACATTAAGTAGTTTGTTAGTGGAGGCTGCGGATGAGAGGGAAATTCTTAATGGGCGATTACGAGCTGTGATTCTAGTAGACACGTTTAAAATAATTACACAATCGAAATATTTGGGGAATAAATAATTCATATCAAAGCTATTCTTCGTATATTAATGTGGAATTGAAATATCTTTTCGGTGGATGTAGAATTAAATTTGTTGTCAAAACGATAACACCGTTTATAGAATTTAATACCGTGACTGTGGTACTTGATGGTTAATGTACGAAGCAAGAGAGAAAACAGAAATGTTTTATGTTATTTTTACATTTCTTTTATTGTTGTTTTATCAATTGTAATTCTTTTATCTATGATTTTAATGGCCCCGCCACTGTATTAATCCACTTGATTAGATTATTCCTGGTACAATAACATTATTTCAGTGTATTGTTAAAACATATTTGTTTCTATGATGTGTTACGCATAGTTTACCTTCTCTCCACACCCTGCTTCTGTATGCTTTTATAACCACTGTAATCGTATTTCGCTTTTTTTTTCCTTTTATGGATTAGTAAGACATATACTTGTTAAATTTTAAAGAACAGTGGCGTAGCCTGTGAGTGGGTGTCGAAACCGGATCACCCCCTCACTACAAACTTTCGAATGAAGCACGACAAAATCTACACTACCACACACACTCACAAAATAAAGAATATGTTTTGTTAAATATGTTCATGATGGTTTCACGCGTACTGTGTAATTCCAGATTGATGACTGAATATGTAATACAGAAAACTTAACAATGCATTAACGAGCTTATCTTAGACACTAGCGTCAAACATACCCAACAAGCACAGAGATTAGTGCAATCCAAGGTGAGAGAAAAATGGGTACCCATTACTGCTTTCGGAACATCCTGTATTATATATTTGAAGGGAGAAAATTTGACATTCACGTGCGCGTTCCTAGTCTTCTTCCCCATTATCACAGGATCATAGATGATACATCGTTGGAAAGATTATGGAACACAGACTCCAAAGAGAAAACATTTGTGTCCATCAAAAAAAGTCTATTGTCTAGGAGCTCCATAGTCTAGTAGTCAGAGCATTGGACTCATATCCGCGTGGTCCCGAGTTCAATTCCCGGATGGAGTCCCACTTTTCGGCGTCCACCTAGCGTCGTGAAGCAAATTGGGGAGTCACGTGGATAAAGACGTGACGGCCACTCGGTCTAGAAAGCTCCTAATACGCCTTTTCGTGGCTAGATGGCGCGCAGTACTGACCACACTGCCGTCATCCAGGTGGACGCAGTTCCATCAACCGCGGACAGATGGCGTTGGGGCAGGTTCAGGACCTAACGGTCTGTAACGCCAGTGGTTATTATTATTATTATTATTTCTATTGTCTAGAAGATGAGATATCATGTCTTTTATCAGTCCCGCTCCAAAGAAACCGTACAAATTTACATGTAAAAATGGCGCAGAAAAAAAATCAACTTTGTGTCCCTATGCTGTTTTAGGGGGAGGAACGTTGACAAAAATTATAACATCAGTAATTCAATTCCTTCTTTACTATTTGAGTCGACTAACGCTTGCAGATTACTTGTTCCACTAGCTACATTGTCCCAAATTTGTCCCATCTAAAGGACAGGAAAACGCTAAATTTCTTCTTCCCTCCCTCCTCCGTCGGACATTAGAGACACAGAATTTATATCTCCAGTTTCGTAGTTTCTTCACGAACAGCTTGAGACCAAAATTATCCTATTTTTTTTATTAGGTGATTGGCTGAAAGCTATGTCCAATATATTCGTCATTCGGCTTGTAAGGGTTAAGCTCAAAAACTGTCGCTAGACTCGACACAAACACCTAGACACTACTTTATTTCTACCTTAATCACACCAATGTCCATGAGGACAGAAACATCAGAAAGAATTCATCCTTCACAATGAAAATACATTTAACATAACTAAAAAAAAGGGACAAGAAGTAATTTTTAGGTTTTTGTAGTTCTGATACTACCACGCGCAATCCTTCAATTTCTTGGATGAAAAGCATAACTCCTCATTTGGTGCTAAACTAGCTAATTCACGCCATGTATTTGCCAGCGCGTGGGCGTAAAAGTTATACTGAATATATATGGCGTGTAAGGAAACGAAGACGCACTCCTATTGAATGGGGAAAAATAGACGATAAGAACAAACGTGTTTGATATTTCACTGTTATATGGCAAGACATTAATTTCCACCATACAGAGTTGGCAATTGTCGATTGATTTAACTACATTATCCAAGTTAACAGTTTTTTTTTTATATGACAAAGTTATTTACAGTGTTATCTACACTCTTTTGGCTGTAGGAAGTTCCTTCAGTCCTATATGGACGAAACGCCTCTGGATACTGCAGTCCACGAACAGTTGACATTCATACTTTACAACTGAACAATGAGAAACATAATTATACTTTGATAATGTGAACATATGCAGATTGTTGGTTCAACGTTTGACATTTGTCATCTACTTTGCAATGCAACGGTATGTTTTCGAGTAAAAACAGCTTTCACAGGTAATATACCGCCCGTACGATTGTGTTAGCAAACTGAACACATTATAATTCTTTGAATTTGCTGCCTCCTACTTCAGAACCTTATTTTTTTTTTTAATACACGCATACATATACACAGCAGAACTCGTTGGAAGAGTCGGCTTGCCACATTAACAATAGAAAATCTCCACGAAGGTCACCTTATCAAATCTAACCATGTGAGAACAAAGCAAAAATCTGTGTTTAAACACCAGCAAACCACACACAATGTTGGCAAAAGCTTGCATCCCCACCCCACCCCACCCGACCGTAGTGACTGATTTACAGCTATACAGAACACACAAAAAAAAGAAAATTAAAACGAAACAGATTTTTCTGATAAAACACAAAATGGCTACGCCACTTTTTTTTTTTTTTGAACGGAACAATTAATTCCCAGCATGCATTATTTCTTCCATTTTATTTTTCTTTCTTTGCGTTCATTCAATAGTGAACATATGAACTTCCGCGACTCTACTATTTCCCGAATGCGGGACAAGAGAAACAATGGCGATTTTTTTTTCGCAGTTAGCTAATATCAAATGACTGCAACTCCAAAAAGACAGTTATCAGAGATATTAAACCATAGCGTGTGCGAAAAAAAAAAGTCTGATCGTTTTGTTTTTAAATGAACGATGGGACTGGGGTCTCTTGGCAACACAATATCCGCGATAGTGAGACTGTTTGTTCAGTCGGTGGATGAAATATGAGGGAATATTTAGCTACTATGAGGAAGAGGAAGGGGCTATCAATGATGAACTAAACCCATCGTTCAGAATGTTTTAAAATGCACTGCAATTGGAAGTCTATTTAATTTTTTTATGTACAACTTCAAATACATTCCAGTAGGAACAATATTGCAATTTCGTACATCGATAAAAATACATTAGACATATACGGATATAGTGCTGCCATATTTTGTTGGATATCATTGCTTTACACTAACCTTATGTTCAATGTACACACAGATTCAGACAAAATGGTCATTAGAATTATTTAGAATTTTCAATTTTTGAATTTATCTATGGCTTTTAGGGATCAAGGTGTCCCGGTTTTGATCCTTGCTGGGGATTACACTGAAACCTGCAGGTTCCGTAAAAACATCTCCATCATATAGAAAGGAATGACAAATAACCATGAGTTCACCTTGCGCAGGAACTTGTCTGTAGGCAGAGAACACTACAGCAAAATATGCAGCACATGAATTGTTTGTGACGATCGTTCGATTTTTCTTCGCAAGAGTCATTAAAAAATATATATATAGATGTACAACTAATAATTTGTGAAATTGCGGTTCAATGCACTGTATTTTAAAAGCAATACCCAGGAACAACAAGATCAGATTCAACGTCTACAGTTTAAGATATTTCTTAACAGACAGTCCATCCCTCTAACTAGGAAAACACACGTACTGGTACTAAAGAGAGTGTACCGTTTGACATTTTCTAAAAGGTCTTAGGTGAGTGAAGTCATGTAGTACAGACATCAGCTCAGTAGGTTGAATTAACGGAGGGGATTTCTATACTGAGGGGATCCCGGGTTTACTTCCCGGCTGGAGCACCCCACTTTTCGGCGTCCATTCAGCGTCGTGAGTCATACTGGAGACGTGACGACCACCTGGTCTAGAAAGCCACTGATACGCCGGTTCGTGGTCAAGGTGATGCACAGTGCTGACACCACTGCCGTCACTCAGGTGGACGCAGTTCCACTAATCGCGGACAGATGGCGTTGGGGCAGGCTTAGGATTTTTTGGTCTATAACGCTAGTGGTTATTGTTAACATTATTTCTATATTACATAACCTCACTCGCCAATATGTTTCAGAAAATATATCAAACAGTCCACCTTCAATGGTACCAGTCCATTTGTTCTTCGAGTAAGTAAAGCTTAGCGCACTATGAACACAAAAGAAGCAACACAAAGTAAATGCTCCTCAAAACATGCCTTTTATTTTAAATATTGCCTTTTATATTCCAATCTACAATATTTTTCACCATTATTCTGCTAGTCTCATAATTTATTTGCCACACCTTACATATCGGACTTAAAAGATATAAGACAGAAGTTCTGATTCAAGAGTTTAGTGAATCAACAATATAATCTCCTTCACAAAGACAAAACGCTTCTTCTAATTTCACAACTATTGTGGCGGCAGTCTTTCAACTTTTATCAATATAGTTTTATTTAAAAAACAAAAACACAATAAGAAGAAAGCACTTAACGATTGGAGGTGGCCCCAGAAACGAGGAAAACGAAGAAAAAGTTTTACAATATGTAACCAAATAGTAAATCTGATAGACTCGCGGAGTTATAATCTTACGTAAGTATTTTGAGCAATGCTCTCAAGCTGTTCATGTTATCACATCTAGAAAAATAATAAAGAAAGGAGACACCTATTTGTTTAAAGACACGTGCGTAAAATATATTGTTTACCTAAAACTTTTAAAAAAAGGTGAATACCTGTAAACGCAAGTTATCGCGGCGATATCTTGATCCGTAATATCATTATAACAACTGTTAACAGATGTTCTGAACAGATCCACTATTGGCGAAGAACGAGTGAAATTTATTACTCGGCCACGATATCTCTACCTCACCCATTTTCAGCACAGATTTAGCAGAAAAAGATTTCTTTTAAACTAAATAATTAACTCTATGGATTCTACAAGTTCATCGCTGCAGTAATGTACGTTCGCCATTGGATTCTATCTTGGACAAGATCAAGCCAGTTTTCATTACAAACGTCTATCTCTCGAAAAATCCCTTCTAATGTTCTTCTCCCACGGACGTCTCGGTCTTCCCAACGGCTTCCTTTCCTGCAGCGTCCCAACCACGATGGAATTGAATCTTCGTTTCTCCGTTCCCATCCGAGCTACATGACCTGCCCATCTTAAATCTGATGATATCATTATTCTACTAACATCGGTCATTTTGCAGTCTCCTCCATTCTCCAGCTATTTCTTAAACTACACTAGGAAAAAGTAGTGATGTTTATAAATCGGGAAACGGTCATATATATCACATTTTAAACGGTTAAAGCGTTACACAGGACCTGACTACGTCTGCTTTGTGGTACGTATTATTTATTTTGTGGTAATAGCTAAACATTTTTTAGTGTAGACATCAAACAGAAGTATAGCTTCCGTACATAAAACAGAAATGAAGACAACATTGGGGCATGCATGCAGTGCAGATATAAAACGAATAAAAGATGTGATCAGGTTTTTCTGAGAGACCAGAAAGAATTATGAATAAGTACGGGGTCATGAGTTGACTAACAAATGGACAGATATGGAAGTATGTTCCTATCTCTTCCTAACTGTGATGGGTAATTCAGAACTGAGAGTTTTCAGATGTTAATACGTGGATTAAGCTATTTGGGGGCTCTGAACTACTGTCTACCGCCCTGGGCTAAAGACTCAGCTCCTTTCTCTTGTAGTGATTTACCTTTGGCGGGGCCCCTGAACAAGTGGGGACCCTAGGCTTCAAAACCTTTAGATGCCCCCGTTAATCCGGATCTGTAACGCGTAAATTCTGTCAAAACAATGGTCATGATGTGGAGTGTGTTGAAGAATGGAGAGATAAATTTGAATTAATTTTATGGCCTTTAGGAATCTAAGCCTCAGGCCGGCATAGGGTAGGGGAAACGGTGCGGGGGAGGAGTCGACAAGGGCCTAATTTGGAAGTACCATCCCGGTATTTGCCTAGTGTGACTGAATAAAAACCCTGGAAGAACTTCAGACAGGATGGTCGACTCCTGGGATTGAACACATGACCTCCCGCATGCGAAGCCAACGCTCTCGGATTGAGCTACGACCGCTCGGTTATGTGGAGATGACTGATGTAGTTGGGACCTTGAGTTGTTGATTCGAAGATTTAGAGATATTTTGCTTTTCACCAATATAGAATGTAAAGTAAAGGATGCAGTGAAAAATCTAAAATAAAGTTGATGGAAATATAGTTATCACTGTATGACTCGGGTCAAGAACAAACCCAGTTTTGGAGTGGGATCTATTGCGGTTTTTAAGTAAAGAGGGGGAAGAGATAGATAGTACGGTTCCAATTTTAGTGAGAATCACGCGTAGATTTTGAGCATGAAATACGTGGTAACCAGTTCCATTTTCCCACATAACCACCATTTACATTGTGTCTCTAATCGCAGTGATGTGCGAGCGTCCAATACCTGCTCCATAAAAGTCTTTGGGTTGCTGTCGTAGGTCTCCACAGTTTGAATGCTCTTGGGCGAACTTAGCAACACAGCTTAACACAACAAACACTTCTCTCTAAACACAAGATACATTTTCTTTGCAGGAAGACTTTACGACCACAAAAAACGTTCCACTGCCAGCTTCTTCTCTAATATCCATTCCTCTAGCATGGAAGCCATTTTGTGCTCAATGATCGATGGCACTGGCTGAGTACGAAGTGCGAGTGGTGCTACCTGGTGTCGCATTTCGGAATTACTCACGGCTATTTCTTGTTATCCCCCAGCAGTTGGTAACCTATTTAATGACCTGTCCTCTTATTATTTAGAGCAGCGTTTCTTTTTCTATAACATAAACTATTCACCCTTCGAAGTGTTCTCGATGAGTCTTCACTCGTCATCACAGTATTCAACAGACACACACATAAATCTCAAAATCATTAATGCCAGAGATATCCCCCATCTCTTCTACATTAGGAGCAACCAGTTTATTCGCAAAAGTTTCGTGTGATTGCCACAGTAACTGCGAATTGATGTGGCAGTGTATTTGAAGAAAAGATACTAGACGTTAGCTCTGGTTAACATACAAATTTGTGCTATTTATTAGATGTTACGGAGGCTTTGTATTGTAGATTCTGTTTTAATAGATAATATTCTACACTTGCCTGTACTTTTAGAGACGCCTAAAGACATGCGGGATTGACTAATCGACAGGGAAACAAAATACTTAGATAAATTTGTAGGTACTTACCGCTGATTCATAAAGTTTCTGCAATTCATCGTAGAGCCACATTTCGACTGCCAACCGCTTCCTAATCAAACTCATTTGATGCGTCCCGTATTTCGCAGTCAGAAATTTCTCTCGTCGTTCTTTTACTTCACCTTTGTCGATAAAGTTCACGTGCAAACCGGATTTCGCAGGACTTCTCTCACTGCGCACGTCGGCCATTATGCCGTTGGTAGCGCCTCCATTTGTAGAGGGATACGACGCCGATACACCACACTCCATGGGGAACGGCTGTTTATTCTGAAAGATAAATTGAAGAAAACATGATCAGAACATGTACTGAAACTTCTAACAACAGTAAACAGATATGGAATAAAACATTTGAATAGTACGAGGTAAATTAGCTAGTGGAGTTCCACAGGGATGTCAACTATCACCACTTCTCTTCAACATGTAGGGCGCGTTAAATAAACGATCTGGATATAGCGCGGCTGTGCGCAAGTGCGTTTAGTTAACAGCCAACTGGGAATTTTTTTTTCTACAAATGAATCCGTCAGATAGAATGCCTGAACTGCAAATAACTTAAATAATTAGATACAAAATAAACAAAAAGAAGTTTTAGTTGGTGTAAGAAGTTTCTGATAATTGTAGGTGTTTACTGATATTAGTCTAGACACCAAAAACTTCTTGGTATAGTTAATGTGTACGAGTAAAAGAGGTTTCCAATGTCTAGACTAACATTAATAAATACCTTAGTTTAGAAACAAAAACTAAGTATGTGGTTAAGGGAAAGAGCTGAACGTTATGAAGTGTATTATATGTCCTGGAATGATAACTGACACGTAAGCTATACTCTAACCGTTCAACCTTAATCTTTGAATACGCCACGTAAATAGCATTAACTGTAACAATATCGTTTCACGATCTTTAGATTAACTAAGAAACAATTAATTCATTTAAAAGAAACAGTAGCTACAATAACAAAATAGAAATAGCACAGCAACATAAATGCACGTGCGACTTCATATCAGGTAGTCGAATCATTTGAAGGAATTTTGTACTGTTCTTTATTATCCAACGTTAACTGATAGCAACAAATGCTGCTGATAACAACAGAAAGCCTTAATCTCAAAACATTCATTGTCCGCTGCAGTAATGCGGCAAAGAATTAATATTTCTTTAGCGTAGAAAGAATTTTGTTGCTTTTATGGTAAAATATAACATATCAATATTCTAGAGTGATATGGCAAAAGTGAATATATCCATTTTCTTTGTTCGAGAATTTTATTGTGTAATAGATTGATTTTCTTCAAATCTATGATATGGCAAAAGTTGATACGGATATTCTCAACGGCTGTGCGTTAAATCGCATTTGTCATAAGTTGATAAGTCAAAATGTGTGTATCATTGAATTGGCAGAACATGATATGTTTGAAATATAATGTATTTTCCGCCTCGAAAAGTTAATTTCTATAGGACTTGTCTGGTTTTTCCTACCGGAAGGTATAGTAAAAACATACTGATAGAAGCTTGTAAGACGTATTTTGAAATAGAGTATGCCTATTATTATTATTATTATTCGCGTTATGAAAATATTAGTAATGTATGATAACAGAGCATACCTTTAATGTAATATCATAACGTATCTACACGCTATGATAATACTATGCCTAGATGGGACAAACTTGAAGACTCTTCCAGCGTCGGTTATAAGAAAGATACACGAAATAATTATCGCCCTGAGCCATAGATGTCTAAGGCCATAAATTAAAAAAATCAAATTTCAAACACGCGAAATAATTTTGGTACTTATTACTGTTTACATATTCGAATTTTTATTACAATATAGTAAATTTTACTTTCTACTTTCAGACATCTCAGTTAATACATTCATAAAAAAAAAACTAAAAAAAAACGTAATATCATAGACCTCATAATAGATAGACTTATCACGCTTCCCCATTTCTGGCTGCGCTAAAACTAATGGATTTTTGTTCAGAGCACGTGATTTTGAAGCCATTCGCTAGGTAGCTCTGCCATAGACCTATTATGAGGTCTATGGTAATGCAAATGCTTGTAGCAAAAGAAAAAAAGGAATGGTACTTTGGTACTTTGAGCGAAGTGTTAGTGAATAATTCGGATGGATTTTGAGATGAATTATTTATGCTCTTTCGGCATCTTAGGGTTGAGGTGAGATTGTGTGAGGGAGAGGATGTTTCAAGATAGTCGACTAGGGTCTAGTTAGTAGGTACCATTTCGACATTTGTCTTGTGCGACTGTGGAAAACCTCAGTCACGATGGAATAATTTGGATGAGTCAAGTATTAGAAAAGCTCTTGAAAAGTGTCTTTCCGACATTAATTATCCTGATTACAACCCGGAAAGTGAAGAATAATCTTCAGGTAGTGTTTTGTGTTGAAATAACGCTCAATAAAGTGTTGTTAAGAGATTTGCACAAGTACTGTACTTCGTACACTTACGTTGTCACCTTAATTACATTTTAGTAAAACTTTATTTTTATATGGGCCAGTCTAGTAACTTTGGACTTCGGCCCCATCACGATTCGCCTTTAGCTGTTAAAATCCACACCCATGTCCCTGCCGGGACTTGAACTCGAGAAAAAAATGTGGTCATTCGTTTCACAAGATATACCAGATAAATCTGACTAACTATGTGAATAATTACAATTTGGCAAGTCTTGATATGAGCTTCAAACGTCATTTTGAAAACATTCTGGCAACATCAAAACTTGTGGTTACTGCCAACACTGAACTGAACAAACTGAGCAGACTTTTAGGCAAAGGCATCAAAACCTCGATTTTTCAGCGGGCAACAAATCTTTCAAATGCTTAGTCTGAAAAAGCAAGAACATGTACAAATCAACTTCTGCCATATCACCCTACAATTTAGAAAATCTTCCTAATAAATAACAGAAACTAGCCTATCTAATTTCGCACGAAATAGGTTATTTTTGGGGAAAACAATCATCGGAAGACTTGCCAACTTTGCAGTATAAAGTTCCAGGATATTTATTTAGAGCCTTAAAATTCAGTTAATTGAAACATTATAGTACGGTACTTATCACCTGTTATTTAGTTTGCAGTCGAATAGCCCTTGATCACAACAACCTAGCATTTAGCAATGGACTGGATATTAGCAAAAGCTTTCCGTAACAGTGGGATATTATTAGATATACTAGTATCTAATACAGTAATAGTAATTTAAAAACTCGCTCAACATTAATAAGTCAGGGATGTACGCAGAGCCCCCACCACCACTTCACCGAAATTACATTTGGGGGGGGGGTAAAATTAGTATATTTTTTGTCAAAATTATATGCATTTCACACCCAGAGTTCAGACTCCTCCCCTCGAAGGTGTTCAACCCTCCCCCTACCAAAATCATCTTCTGTAGGTGTGCCTGATTAAAGTGTTACAAGTGTAATGATAATTCCTGCTGCACAAGGAATTTTAGTAGTAATTCATGTTTTCCTAGGCACTTTCTCACTGAACACATGTTTGGCTGATTCCTATACAGAAACAATGATTTCAAAACAAAGAACTACCCTACCAAAGCAAGACAGTGAAACAGGTACAATAGATATGAAGATATTTAAGTTACACAGAGAAAGAGGAAAAATATTCAAATAGCCAAACAAATGTTTATTTTCAATGAACAAATGATTGTATATACGTGAAACAAAATCCGTTGACACATCCAAGAATTGAACTTGGTACTAGTGTCTAGCGATCGGAATTTTGTGAACTGTAGGTGTAGCAAAGTGCCATAACCGAATCAATCTGACCTAACCTAAGCCATAGCTACTAATCTAACCTAATCTACGAAGAAAAAAAAAATGCAAGAAAACATATTTTGTTAATAAATCTGAGCATATAGAAACGTATTTTGAAAGAAAACAAAACAAAAAAATGTACCCATCGGGATTTGAACCCGGGTTTTGATTCTCAACAAACGGACGCTCTATCCCCGTAGGAGCTTGCAAACAGTGATTTGGAAGCTTTATGTACACAGCATGCATGACGTAATAAGCCAGTTAGTTAATAAGCAAGATGGTGGTCTGCAAATTTCGAGAGCGATAAACTCTACAACTTGGTTCCTTGTCAGGCCAGCCTGGCACGTTACTGACAAGCTAGTATTATGCAGATACAACAATATACTGTAACTTGCAATCCTTTAAGGGTCAATCCAAGTGGGTTTTCCCGGCTTTTTTTATTTAACGTCAATTACTCATATTTCAGTAGAGGAAAACGGACGGAAAACGGAAAACTCATTATTGGAGGACGAAACGAACTTTGGTTCGTGAAAGTTAATTTCTGTTTTCCTCTATTGAAATTTGAATAATTAACGTTACACGAAATTGGAGGGATATCTCACTTCGATTGAGCCTTAATCAAAACTACGAAAATAAGACAACAGTTTACTGAACTTACAAGAACTTTAACCAGTACTGTTCAATGTTGTTTACTATGGTAGCTAATGAATTATACGTATAGTATTCTGAATGTTAAGCACACTTTTCAAACATGAAGGTTCGTCGTTATTGAAAGTCGCTGCTAGAAAATTCTGTACTGTCTTTTAAGTGAAGGTTTCATTTCACTAATTTGAAAAGTATTATTATTTCAATTTTGCTTTGCTTCTCGAATGATTTCATATAATTAATTAAGCTATTCGCAAATTTCCCTTCCCCCTTGAAAGCATGAACGAAATGAGGTCCCGGGGAACTATCCACAGTTGCCTGGGAATCTTCCCTCCGTACCCACCCCTGTTTATGAGGTCATTTGTGACGATGCGTCTATATTTTGGGTAACATTTCAAATAAATTACAATAGTTTTTCTCCGAATGTAAAAGATAATTCAAACCGTTTTAATTAACCATTTTTCAACATTCAAATTCACATTATGAGTCAACTAAGGAAAACTGCAAACTACAAGAAAGAAGAAATGGAGATTGTATGTAAAAACCCACTTTTAACACCTTCATTCCTTCTCATAACTCTTAAAAGACTGTGCCCCTCCTGCAAATTAAATTTACATACATTTTTTTTTCCTTTGAAAACTCCTACGAAAGGTGTTAAAAAGCAGTCATTTTTGTAATTTTGACCTTTGGCAGAGAACAAGGATTTCACTTTTCAAACAAACAAGCTCAAGTACCAAGCACCACCCACTCAATCAGTCTTTTCTTTTACAGCCTGTCTGTCCGTCACGTAAAAGTACCGTTTCACAGCCTCGATTTGGTTTTCAATTCAACGTACTTGGGAGTAACGTTTCTCTCTCTCCGTCTACTTACTTTCTTGGCATGACCTTGCCTCCAAATGATAGTGGAGAGAGACGCATAATTACAATATCATTACTATTTATTATTTCAGCTACAGCTCCGTGCGTCAACCTCTTTCTTGTGTTTTGAACCCAACAAGAAATACTTGAGCTCAAGAGACTTCAACGTACCGTGCCCATAATCATATCAACTATAATTGTAAATTATCATTATGACAGTGTTTTCATGTTTCATAATAATTATTTTTACAGTGTTTCCATGTTTCATCACGCGAACAACAGTACCTCCCCTTCCCTGGCTCGGAAAAGTGCACGCCTAAGTATGACATCCTTCAGACATGTGAAGGGATTACTATTGTAGGGGAAATGTACTATTGAAAACTATGATTTGTAATGCACACTATCGTTTTGCAAGCAACCACAATTTTCTTTCGAAACTTAGATACCTGAATAAGTTCATGATCATATCGTTTGTGTAGTTAATGTTAATAAAGGCTATGTTCATGCTGTTACGACTATATAGAAAACCAGTTATAAGGGTAATAATGGGTTTAGTTTATCACCAAATCGTAGAAGCCCATTGTAATAGAAATGCGTAAAAACGCAAAAGCGCAGCCATGTCGATGAGGTGTGAATATTGATGCATTCATCTTGCAAATATACTCACAGAATTCTGTAATCGAAATTTCTGTTTAAGTGCCCTTTCAATCCTAAACTTGTCGTAGCAATGAAGAAACTACAGCATTATGCATTGTGGCAGAAAAGGTGAAAATAAACTTACGGTTCTACTGAAAGTAAGATTTCAAGTTTGTTCAAGAAACCGAAAAAATATGAGAGATTAGCTAGTTTCTAGAATGTCAATCGAGATTAGAAAACGTAGTAAAAAAAATAATAGGAAGAGATTTATTCTGCTACAGAACCTTGTTGTTAACATATGTTCAGAGACACAAAATAGTTCTTAGCTGACCTTCGGAAAATACTTCCTTGCTGCAACTCGAAATTCAAACTACCACCATAAATTTGATGGTGGGCTAAGCCTCTAAACCGGGTGGGCCAAAGTTTGCCAATCCGCCCCTGCAAATCCCCTTGACTTAGTTTAAAATTTTTGTTGTCACTTGCAAATCTTTCTGAAGGCTAGCTCATCTACTGTACATTCAGCTATTTCATAAGCTCGGTTGTAACTCGTAAAGATCGTCTCAGTTCTGAGAACAGTGAACGTGTTTTCGCAAACGATTTTATCACAACTGATTAAATGAAAGCATAACATGCCTCATGCCTGTTAACCATTTGGCAACCCTGACTATAAGTTCACTTTGAGTGACGTCAGGTGTGACTCATCACTGCTGTTTAAAAAAAAATCAACTAAACATCTGGCATATACAACAATTTGCCCGTCTTTGCTTTAAACTGGACACACAATGCATTGAAAGCGAAACGGGAAAGTGGCGACCAGGGCTTATTCCATCATTTCGACATTCGCATGGACGACGTAACCTGAATTGGCATTTGCAGAGTATCAACGACTTGTGCCACTACACTCCGAAGAATGCCGGGAGTGCCCCCATCACACTTCCACTATTAATATCGATACTGTGATATCAAGTATCTTCCGATAAGGCTGTCTGCTTTCGGGAGCAGTTAGGCTCCCTTGCACTACCACTGACTACGCCACTGACTTGGAGGTCATGATCAGTTATGCATTATGCGATTGCAAATATTTAGTTTAAATATTTCCTTCACTGAATTCTATATACTTCCGTATTAGAAACTTATGCATATTTCGACATAATATTAACCAACGAGCTACAGTTCACAAGCCAATTAGATACGGAAGGAAAAAGTGGAAAGTGATTTGTAATCGGTAATTGCGGATATGATAAATCATGACAACAACTCACATTTTTCTTCCCTTTTCTTGAATGTAATTTAGAAATCAATGGAATGGTCAGTCTGTGATTTCAACAACAGTATCTGATAGAAATATAGTTTACAGGAAAATACTGAAATACTGTATGGCATCACGTTCTGCAACATTTTGCTTTTTAGTTTTTCCGTAAGGACTGCTCAAGTTCTTCTTCACTTTCTCTTGTTGCCATAGTAACTAACACTACTACATGCCCAAACAAATGGTGCAGTCGTACGTCTCATTTTGGAACACAAAGCTTTGTGACGAACTTATAAATACCACTTAACTTTTTTTTAAGCACTGAACAATGATTCCTATGATTTATGAGATTAAGTGAAGCTCCAGTATCCTTTAGTTTACTGAATTGAGAAACAAGATGATATATTTGTGTGGATTCACTACCCGCTAGTACTATGGCAAGCGACGCACATGTTGCATGGAGAAAGCAAAACCAATACATTAATCTCTGGAAGTAAACCTAGATGATGGTGTTGATTAGGGTACTGGGTCATCGTACCACGGGGTTACAGGTTCGAAACCCGTCTGTGGCATTTGAACTCCTAAAAATCGGGCCGAGTGGAAGTCAGTATGGTCCAATAAATCACTGAATAGCATTCTCCACTGCTTTGATAATAAGTTTAGTTTCATAAGCAAAGTATTTAACCAGGGATCCTGCCAGGATTTTCAGTTCGGGGGTGTGAAGTCAAACTCAGGATGATTAGCAGTTAGGTCGCTTACTAACTTTAAAAATTTTAAAGTTGGAGGTGACATCCTCCACTGAGATGGGGTCTGGCAGAATTCCTGTATTCAAAAACCCTGAAGAAGTTCAATACTATCTCCCTGCCATTCATCAACCCCACAACGTGGTTGCATTTGTGTTTGACAAAATTTGTCACTCGTCATGGTAATGGAGGTTTTGGTGTTACAAAATTCAATCTCAATAACGAGGAATAATTTCAAGAAGAATATTTAATGAACTTATATGCACCAATATTTGTGTCTATTGGAGATTACAATAGTTCTACAAGAAAAGAAATGCATGTTTACTGGTATATTAACCACGAAGAATGAGGTTGTTTTCTGAATAATATTTTGTTTACCGTTTAGGTACTCCATGCGTACACGATTTGCAAGTTGCTCAAAATATTTTAAACCCGCATTAGCCAATGAGTCATAGACAAAATAGATAACAAATCCTTCTGTATAGATTATTCTTTCCTGCCACGTGGTGTCAGTTAAGATGAACTAGAATTAAAAAAAAGTGCCAGTATGTCATCATGATGGTTTCATTCTAAAGCCATCAAAAATGAAGGAAGTGCATGTGAGATTTTATATTTCACATTGCACATGGCATAATGCCATTATTTCGATCCTGGTTCTGCTGGCCGCTGGACTGACACTAGGTGATACAGATGATAACACGACTATGATAATTCACTATCTATAACAATTTTCTTATCTATGACACGCAGATTAACTTGGGAATGGTATGAACAAATTGGAGTTACGGTCATTACAACTCGTATCACCACTGAACTTTTAGTCTGTTGTTTAATCTAGGTATCTAATTACTCTATTTAAAAAGATAATTATTCATTTGCTAACAAGAATAACCGAGCAAATCATTGACGAAAAATTTTACTGAAGCTCTGATTTCGGCAATTTGACCCTTATGCACAACTGTCGATCTGAATGATTAGAATTAGAAAAAAAATCCGATGTTGTGTTTTACTGTGTTATTGATTTTGTGTCCTAGGATAGATTTCTTTCTTAAAATCTAGCTTCCCCAGTCAGCAGAGCACACAGCAAGTTAAAGGTTCAAATTCAAACTGAACATATATGAAAAGGATTTATTACATATAATGGAGGTTAAAGATAATTCTAGAAGTTGGCACGTACAAAAATAATTCTAATTGTCAAGCAGTTTTTTTTTCTTCGACTGTGAAATATTTGGTTCTGTTCCAGATTTCTTCTGGTCGTTTTTTGTTATAATTCCAGATTTCTTTGTTTTTGATTAGTTAAGTTTGATTAAATTAATTTAATTTCAGTTAAATTACATCACGGTATATTTTCCTGTCTTTACCCTTCATGGATTTGCTCCGAATATCACAGCAGACACCGGGCTGAACGCTAAAATCGTTCTTTTATATTTGTTGAATATAGAATTGTATTTATGACCTTTAGGCATCTAAGGCTCAGGCCGGAATAGGGGAGGGGAAAGGATTCGGGAAGGTGTCGGCCAGGGTCTATATTGAAGGTGCTATCCCGGCATCTGCCTGGCGTGACTGAGGAAAAACCCTGGAAAACCTCAGTCAGGATGGTCGGCCGCTGTGATCGAACCCAGCACCTCCCAAATCCTACACCAACGCTCTACCAATGAGCTACGGCGGCTCGGTTTTTATATTCGTTTTCCACAGAAATTCATAATTCGCTGTGAATTCTCTTGTACTTCCCTTTGCAAATCCACAGACAAAACACAAGGAAAAAAAAAAAATGCCATAAAAATATTACTTTTAAAATCATGTACCAATTACTGCTATACAAGTTAGTGTTGGGTATGTTTCATTTAATTTTGAAGAAATAATTACTTTCCAACATCACGTGTATATAATTATGCAAACGATGCCCCTTTCAGCGTAGATGAATTACAGCGTGACGCTGTGCGGAGTCTTTGCCCCCCAACAGATCCACTTACCGGTTGCAGATGAGAAACACTCAACTCGCCTCCTCTCTTCTATGCGAACAAAGTCAAAACACACAACACTGTGATACAAAACACACACAAGTTTTTATTTTATTTTAATTTTCTTTCTCAGCACAACACAAACTCAACGTTAACAAGCACACAATATCTGCTTTGCCAAAGACTAAAATATAAATTTCAAATCAACTCTACTCTTGCCGTTTCAAGCTCACATCACTTATCATCCCACACATACAACCAGAGCCGTAGCAGCAACGAAAACTAACTTGCACAGGTCCTGCCTATTTTACCTCCCCGCTTGCCCCTACTTTACTAAACGCAACTGCTGCAGCGAGCGAGCGAGTCAGCAGTCCCTATCGTATGATACGAATGATTCCGAATCGAAATCACAATATGTAGTGTAAATGATTCCTTATTTTGTCACCGAACAAAGTCCGGAACTGGAACATATTATCCTTATTGGAAATCATCCACACCACCTCAAGCATTGTTTTTGTTTTCACTGTTGATTCAGAGTATTTTCTTTCTTCTTCTTCCGTTTGTTTAAAGTAACTTGAATATTGTGTATTGCGTGATTATATATTTTGTAACGACTCGTGTTGTAGAGGCGCCAGTCAGCAAATCACTCTCCAAATACATTTTCATTTTTAAGAAAATCGAAATGCAGCACTTTCTGTTTTAGTCTGAAGTGTTTACCTATTGTTACTCAATTGCAACGTAGTGAAAATACCAGCAGTTTTGACTGTATTTAGCAACTTCGGCTACAATGGGCTGTATCAGTTATTTTCTCCCTTCCTCTTTGTAAACAGTCCCCTGCAGATAAGCAATAATGCTTGCTGTCTTCTAAACATAGGGTTCCGGGTTCGATTCCCTGTAGAGACAAGTGGTTCGAAGCCCACATTACAAGTGGCCCACTGTAGGCCATGTTCTTTGGACGTCACCTTCATCTAACGGAAGGCAATGATCAACCACCATCGGTTCACCTTGGCAAGGGACCTTCAGTTCGGAACCTGCCTTCGAGTAGAACACCCAACACCATCACCTCTCTGCTGTCATTATTCAAACGGGTACGTTTTCCTAAAACTCTAAAAAATTACGTTTCCGAGCGACAGTAGTTGAGTAGGTAAAGCGTCGACTTTGGTTTCGGAAGGTCCTGGGATCGATTCTAGGAGAGGATGGTCATCTTCATTGAGTTTTTTCAGGCTCTTCCACAGATTCACTACGCTAATGTCGGGATGGTACATTGACTAAGGTCAGGGATAATTCCTTTCCAAATCCTTCTATTTTAGTATTATTGTTGTTAATATTCTATGCAAAATCACCTCTGACCTGTGTCTTACTACTGAGCTACTAGGGACACATACAGTCCCCTGGTCTAGTGTTTCTGGTCGCAGATTTGGTACTGTTCCTGGAGGAAGTATTCACTCTTGAGTCCTGTTGGAAACCATAATGCCTAAAGTTTGCCAGGTTTTCTCGGTTTCACCAGATAAATAACGGAATTAAACCTAGGCAAAGGCTATGTTACTCAAGAAATTATGAAAATCGATTGCATAAACATACAAGTGATTTAGATTTTTTTGAACGGAAACGATTGACATGAGATTGTGACTTCATAATCTTGTCAATATCAACTTTCCCGTTTGTTTGTCATAGTTTCATTTTCTCATGCACTCAAGGGGAAGGGCGTTCAATTAGCGTAGATTTAAATATTTTTGGACTACGAAAGAAATAAATTAAATTTGACAAGTCTTACGTAAACACAAGGGGAAGGTTCAGATATATGCTTATTTTTGCTGACAAGAGGGAGAGTGTATAAAATTATTAAAAATGTCCTTACGTAATACTTGAACGTCCCCTAATCATCATTACCTTCGTTTTTTTTGACTGTATCCTTTTTCTCCTCATCGTCATCATAATCATGATCATTAGTTCTCTGACGAAAACGGTAGAACCTTCAAAAGCACGTTAAGTCGTCTCCATTCAACCCGATTTTCCATTTCTTACTTTGTCTTTTGCATTCGTCGTCTTCTTTCTTTTTATTTTTAAAACCATAATCTTCAATAGTTTCCTTTAGTATTTAGGCAGCCAATGTTTTAATCAGTTTCTGTTCTATTCTTATTGTTTACAGCATTCTTCCTTTCTCGTTTACTCTCATCAGCACTTCCTCATTTTACATTTTCTGCTTGTAGCTGATTTCTTTCCATTCTCCTCCATATCCACATTTGGAATTTTTCCAATTTTCTTCCTTCAATCTTTCGTATAACAGAATACTTCATTTGAAATATTTAACAAGTCTTTCCCCCAATTCTTCGTTCATCGATGAATAAAAAAGATTATTCTTTTATTGCAAGAATTTTTCTCTCCATTGCTATTTGTCTTTATTTCTTTTTTTTCGCACTTCAGCCTTTTCATCCTTGCACGAAATATCAGCATAAAAAAGTAACTTATCCTATACAACTATACAACCCGCAATTCAACAATGCATTTTGGGTCATATATAAGACAGGATACGGCCGTTAATTCGAAAAGAGGACAAAGATGAATAGGTGGAGATAATATATTGGTCGAGACAGATCAGGATGATTGTTTTATTTCTCAACGGATTTTGATTGTTGCACTTGGATCCACACCTTTTCAGACAATAGTTGATTTATACGACATGGATTTATATAGCTAAGAAAACCTGCAATAGAACACTGAACTTGGCTAAAACCCAGACTTTTGTCCATAGCCTTTAATTCATGGAGATGTAATGTCTTGGGATTTTTCTCTTGTTTTTACTCTTCCGCGACTGACATTGCAGAAAGGCAACGGAGATTGAACAGCAAAAGTAACGTGTAGTATTCCACCGAATTTTGCAGAATTTGAGTACCTATTACGATCAGTGTTGCCAAATGCAAACTCTTAAAATTAGCTAAGCCAAATCCTAAAACTTTCTAAAATTTTACACTACTGATGGGAAAAGTTGTTACTTTTATAGGTAGATCATTCTGTAGAAAGTAGCTAAATTCCTATATCGAAAAATAGAAAAATATAATTGTTGGCAGGCGCGGATCCAGGATATGATCAAGGTGGCTAAATCATAGTTGCATCGCTTTATCCAGTGTAAAGTAGGATTGAAGGCCATTTTATATAGTGTATACTTGCACGTCAAGGGGGGCCATAATCCCTATAGCCCTCCTTGGATCCGCGCTTGATTGTTGGTATCTAAATAAGATTCCATATTGACCAGATTTATAAAAAAAAAAAGGCTAAGCTGGTAACACTGCCTATGACTGTAATAAATAATACGTAGTGTTTCCTCTCGACTCATACGGGCACCATTGGCTTTTAGATATCTGGCCTGTATATATATATATTCCATATCTGAGCTTTAATTGCATCTACGGTCTGTTTGTGTTGTCTGGGGATGACGTCCCTCAACGTGTGCAGGTTTTTAGGTCCATGACATATCAGTCAGGTTCGCTATTATAGGTAACATTACAGTATTTATCTAATGAAACTGAGCTAAAATGCTCGGAGAACATCACTCCTGGTATTCATCTTGTCGTACTGAAGAAAATACAGTGGAATCCGCTAGTGGAACAGTTAACACTATGGAAAAACCTCAGTCCCGGTACGAATCTAGTGTAACTGAGATAAAATTATGGAAAATGAGGGACTGGCAAATCCTCAACCCCAATCTCGGTATTTATTTAGTGGAACTGGGGCAAAACTCTGGAAAAATCTCGGTCGTGACATCATCGAGTTGAACTGAGGGTAAAACTTTGGGAAATTATGTCTTTACATCCATCTGGCGAGGCTGAGGCCTTACTAAAACCATTATATTCATCTAGTCATTCTAGTGGAACTGAGGGAAAGCCTTGAAAAACCTGAGTCGTAGTATTCACCTGGTAGGTAGGAGGTGTAACTATGAAAAAACCTGAGTTGCGGTATTCATTCATCTGGTAGAACTGCTGACGTTTTCGATTACCAACTCATCTCAATTTTTGTGGACTGGTAGCGTTCGTTACTCCCCTCCTTCAGTGTTCCTATCACCCTCGTTGGAAATAAAAATTCCGTTCTCACATGATAGGTATAAATATTCCTTCAAGTGTGAGGATGTAAAGCGACTCTGAAACCTTATGGAACAGTTTCATACCGGAGCAGAAACGAAACAGTGCCTACATTTGTCACCGGAACATTTATAATTCAAGAATGGAACTGTCAATCGGTCACTGATGCCAGAACAGCATGAATCTTGCGCACGCGCAGTGCAGTGCACGATGGGAACATGGCGCTCTCCCGCAACACGAGGAAAGGCGAAACACCGGATGTTTTAGAAAGCTTCCCCGCCCCCTGATCATATGGCGGTGGGTGGTTTCTCAAGCTGATGCATTGTGTGTAGAGTGCGTTCCACATATCGTCTTTTATGTTCCACAATTCGTTCTTGATCTCTTATAAGATATCAGATAGATGTAGGCAGGCACAAAACAGACAATAACGCAAAAAAGCAAGTTAAAAGAAAGAGTGAAGTTGTAAGACATTGTTTTCATTCACATATCTGCAGTGCAACGTGTTTATGCAAATGTCTTTCTGCAATTAGCATCTTTCACGGTTTACGTATGAGTCGTTCGAATTCTAACCAAACATCTCGAGTGGTAGGGTATTGAACTAGCACTCATGTAATGATTAGGGTTCGGAACTTGATGAAATGTCATATTTTTCCTGAAGGTTTGAGAACGATGCAGACTATAACGAAAATTCATTTCACCCTAAACGAAAGCAGAAAGGAAACGCATTTTTTTTTGTATTTTTTTAGGTCATTTTTCGGTCATACTTTGAGGATTTAATTACTTTCAACATTTCTTTCTTTGTGTAATTGCTTACATGTTTCATACAAAATATTATGCTTGAAACAAAACATAAAATAACGCTTCGGACTAATAAATCCGGTTGGAGCAAAGAGATTCCAGGCGTGAGGTCAGGCCACTGGATATGTAAAGGAAGAATTAGTTGCAAGTAATGAAGTGGAAAGTGAACAAAAAGTACCTAAAATGCTTTTTTCTTTCCTTTGACGCAGAACGTTAGTTGTATTTCTCCCTACTCCATATACATAAAGATCTGGAAACAACTAGGAAGTGCCCGCGACCCCGGAATGAAGTCGACCGAGGCAGAGAACAGCCTGCTGGTCTTCTGATCTTTCTTCTCTGACCGAGGTCCATAGAACTGGAAACCACTGCCAGGAATGGATATCATGGAAAGTCAAATTATTTTCCTTCTCCCACCCTCTGTAGCGGACGAAAACACTTTTTAGCCCTCGTCTCACTAAAGCCACGTTGCCTTCCGATTCTTTGTGTTGCTGATGTGCTTATTAGAATCTGCAATGTTTTAACTAAGCTTTGTGTAAAAAGTTTGAATCAATTACTCTTTTCCCATGAAAGATTCTCACATTAGATAAACTAGTGAAATATTCATAATGCCTAATACCAGCTGTCAATTGACTATCCCCTTCATTTGAGAATTTACCAATTCCTATGGCGTTACAAGAGCAGTAATTCAGAATAAGATGGGTGGGGTAAATCGTATTTTTTAACAAGTGGCATAGCCAAAATACTATTACTCCTGTATATTTTAGAATTTATAAATGTTTTATGATTTGTGTTAAGTTTGTTTCAATTATTTACTTTTTCATAAAAGAGGACATTACATAGGCAGGCTACTGAAATATTCAAACTCCCCAATATCAGTTAATTTGTAGAATCTTTCCTAAGGAAAATCAATGAGTCTGAAAAGAAAATAACTGAGTTTCCTGTCCTTATCCCTATACTCACTGTGCTTTTCAATTTACGTCAAGTTTCTTCTGATCGTGGAAATAAGATACCGGTTTAATGAATTACTCATCTGATCTCAAAATAGAAAAAAAATAGGTCATTTTTTTTACATTTTAACGGCCTTTTTATAGGTCATATTTAAAGATTTTCTAGGTCATCAAATTCCGAGCCCTAGTAATGATCTAAGGAAAACTTTAGTAAGCATAGCAGTGACTTGACTATTCCCAGATAGCATGTCAGCTTGCAACAAGGTTGTCAGTCACTTGTTTGAGCTTGTGAAGCTTGATATTGTGTTCTACTTAATAAACAAGCATGAAATAAACTTGATGCAACAACGCAAGTAACTTGGTAGTCATAACTAACTTTAATTTACTTTTGAGTCAGGCCAAAATTGTAATGTGAGTTATTAACAGCTCTCCACGAAACCTTATGCTATTGATCACGAGTGCTGGATACATTTACCCAGTACTCGTGGCCTAGTGGTTACGGTAGAGGACTTCCGATTGACAGAGGAGGTGACAGCCAGTTCAAATCCTGTCCTCGACCATTCTAATATGTTTTGCAGGGTTTATTCAGATTCACCAGACAAATGACGTGTTAGTACTTAGACAAAAGCCTCGGAAAAACTTTCGGCTTCGTTCTCGCTTCGACTAGGGGTAAAGTGTGCAAGGAGATACTGTAGGTTCAGTATGCGAGTGAAAAAATAATACAGGGGAAAGGATGATATGTTGTTGATAAGAAAACAACTTAATGAATTTAATATAATACATTATACATGTGCCTAGATTCAGTATTACAGGTGAGATTTCTTCCTGATCCCCCCGTTAATTCGTACACTGTCATCTTCAACTACACCACACAATGCCGGGATGGTAAACACACAGAAAGTTTGACCTGACCCGATAGTGAAAAATCAAGCTTACTTTGACAAGTAGGACCCAAAAATGTTTTAACAAGGTTGAATCCAGCAGTCTAGTTTACAAGAATCAAGGTTGAAATAGTCTTGACAGAACAAGGAAGAAAAACATAACTTACTTCTTTAAAAATATAAAAACTTTGCGCTAGATGGCAATCGATCCGAGGACCACTGGAACACCAATCCGATGCTGTGGTCACCAGACCACGGAATCACACGTCATAGCTCGCTTTTCAAGCACTATTTAAACTTAGTTCATGAAATCGCAAGAGACGCAGGTAGTAAAAGGGTAGTTGTTAGCGAAGATTAGCTTACGGCAAAACGCTCCTGTAACGTGATGGGGCTTCAACGCCCTGATACCACACCAGAAGTGCTACGAAATAAAATTCTAATAAAGATCAAGTTTTATAAGCTTTCTCGCATAAGTGCTTGTTCCAACAACAAGCTTAAATAGCTTAGTCATAAGTTACATTGTCCCAACAAGTTTGTTTCATGTTTGTTTATTAAGGTCAACATAATATCAAGTTTGACAAGCCCAAAGCAAGTAACTTACAATTTTGTTACAAGCTTGCATGCTATCTGGTTATCTTTAAACTAGACCCTGACCGTCTTCCTTCTTACAATCTCTCCATTACCCTATCCTGGTTGAATCAAAGTTGCCTAAAGCCCGTCAATAAATTCAATAAATAAATACTGAGCCTAGAAATGGTAAATTTCAATAACATTGATTTATTATCAGAACTTCTCCCTTCCTCGTTTTTTCTGTCATGAATGGAGCAAAGCGAATTATATGTTGGGCTGTAGCCGTATAGGTTGTAGTAAAACTACAAATATTAAGAATAAATGAAGTTTTCTAATTAAATATAACTCTATTAATGGTTTCGCTCATCACAATGTAGTTAATATGTCTCGGATTCAATACCCAGTAGGAATATACAGAACGTAGTGATTTTTGAATCAACTTTGATAGGACATCATCATCATTATACATGCATGTACGAAAACCAGTTTATTTTCCCTCCTACCGTAAAAATTCTCACTATTCATCACTGAGTAGGGCTTCGTTATACTGGGAGAAGCAAATCTATGAACATATGTGAGAGCAATGGCAGTCTGGGCCTTCAATGCATACAACATCACTTTACTTAAATTCTTAAAATAGTGAACACCACTATCACTGTAAGAGCTATTTCGTTGCTTGCAGAGTGTGTTTGTAAGTCTCCTCTTATCTTATCTCCAAACAAATATAAACAGGGAGACTACCGTAGTGATAAAAGCAAAAAGCAGTGTGACTCAGTTGTAAAAATTTCGGACAAAAAGTGGCCACGCAAGGACATTTTATCAGGACTAACCAAACAAGCGCACGCTAGATTTATTGATATTCTCTACATTTCCTTCTAGAAATTCTTGGTTTTTCCTCCGGTGAGAGACCTCAGTGCATTGTTTGGACTATGAATTAATTTTTGAAGGGAAAACATAGATAACGCTGGTGAATTAACCTGAACAACAGATAAAAATAAACTTGCCTTGATCTGACTTGTTTATAGACAGAAAAGGAATTAAGATAAAAGGCTACGATATTTAGTTTTGACTTGTCATCTCCCATTGTATTTATCTCTGAAAAATATGGGAGATGATACACTGGAATTTAGTTTTACTTTTCTTTGCCTCTTGATTGCAATTATAAATAATATAAAGACTACGTAATTATATACGTACATAACATAAATCAGCGCTTTTCTTTTCTACGAAGAAAGGTTCCGGTACTCACTAAAAATTTACATGACAGTTTTATATTTATTTAATTTTTACTACTAATTTAAGTGATCGAGTCATAAAGGTGCCGGTTCGGCGTACCGCCAGAAAAAAAGAGCTAAATATGTACAAAAACTGCCACTAACCCAATTTAATTTTACCTTTTCTTTACCAATATATTTCTACATATATGAAAGCAGTGTTTCTTCCAGAGGGGTACCTGTGGGGGGATATTAGTATGATAGAGAGAATATTAGTATGGTAAATAAAAGAATGTGTGGTGTTAGCATGAATGTGGGACGTAATGCATGATTTTTCGTCTATAAAACGGTTTGCAAATTTGGTGTCAACGAGTTGACACCTTTGTATAGATCTCGTATGTTATTTGTCTTTCCGTTTTCCTCTATCTCCAGAATCTTCTGCGTCATATATTCTAGCTTTTCGTTTCTAAACCCACCTGCAACATTATGTTTCGTGTTACTGTAGTGGTTAGAATTTCCTTCGCTTTTATTACTTAGCCATCGTTGCCTTGCTTGTTTGCGTTCCTCATGCAATTTAAGGCATTTCTTCATCAAACCAAGATTTGTTTTTCTGCCGTTTCTTCTCACATACACATTCCTTCGATGCACTCTTCAATGTATGAGGAATTGTCCCCCACATGTTGCCTACATCGATTTCATTATTAATATCATTTTTATTATTACTCGAGTCGGAATAATATTAATAATAATTTGTTAATGTGGAAAATTCAATATCAAACAACCGTAGCAGTATCAGAGAGCGTACACCTTGACGGTCAGCAACCCACATTGCAACATGTTGGTTCGGTTCTATAACCTTTAGGGGTTCTCTGTAATTTAATAATCATGTAACAAAAGTTATTGAAAGGGCATCTGTTCACAACTGGGGTATTTTTAGGTTTTCAGAAAATACAATGCACGTATTGGTATGAAAATGGAATGAATAAATCAATTATTTCTCTAAGTTTTGTAGTGAATTGAAAACTTCATATTCCTTCAATCAAGTCATCAGTCAAGTACTCATACATAAAAGCAATAGTTTATTCATTAGGAAATGTAGGGCCTATCCACCAAGTGCAATAAAATTAAGGATTTGAGAAAAAAACTGAACAAGTATGTAACTGATGAGTACTTAGAATACTATGCTGATATTTTAGAGTGGAATGTAGCATATTGTGCTGATATTTTAGTGGGGTGTAGGATACTATGCTGATACTTTAGAGTGGGGCGTAAACAATGAAAACCAAGACGATGATCAAACTTGCTGTCAGATCAAGATTTTCCCTTCACTGATAAATCAGTGTTATATACTTCAAAAGAATGTAATTAATAACGGATGCAGTCAGCATTATGTTGGTTTAGAAACACTAATGAATGACAAAGAAAAGGAAAAGAAATGGAAAACAAAATCAAATAAATGTGTTTTTTCTATTTTTCTTCATTTTTTAAAAGAAGGGCATCAGTCCCCACCCTTTACTGACCAATAGCATACTCATATATTGCAATAGCAACATAATGTCATCACTCTGAATTAGGTTTGAACCAACGAACCTTCTAACTTGCATAGAATTTATCTCACTTTATCATTTTCGATTTTAAAACGTTTTCCTCAATTTACAACAAACTTATACTCCTGGTCTGATGCCCCTTTAAAAGTATATGATTCAATTCTTTGATTTAATTTAATGAAAAAGCCTCTTGAATGTAAGTTCAGAATATTATATTTCGTACAGGAATAACTTTTACTCGATGTACCAAATAACTAACAGTTCATATTCAGGATAATAAACAATAACTTTACCAATTGTTTCTTAACAGATGACAGCTCTGGTAGATTAGGTTTCAGAGAGTAAGCTGAGGCGGGGAAGGGGATGGGGGAGATGTAAAAATATATATTTAATAAAATAATTAAAGTATTGGTAGTTAATAATTTCTACCTACCTTCACTCTGGGTATCTAGCAGTTTGGGTCATTTTTGTTAGATTCAGTTAATTAAACAATAAGATTTATCGTGTACTAAAACGTTCACACATTAGTAAATCGACAACATATTGAATAAATTGATAGCTCTTAGGTCCGTTGATAGCAACGCTATAGCTAAAGGAACCTTCTACTCCCGCTTATGGTGTCCGTCCGTGTCCAGAAATTAAATATCAGGAATTACAAGGTGTAGAGAGATGCATGAGTTGTCGTGGGAAAGGTCTCGGCTAAACTAGCTCAGGATCTTATAAATCGTCTTGATTGGTGCAGTGGTTCAGTGTTACCAGTAGCCCATTTTCTAAAAAAAAAATCAATTGTTCAAATTGTTTTCATTCAGTTAAACCTAGCTGTGCCAAATTTGGCATAAATATTATTCGAAGCAATACAAAACATTGAGGTCACCTACATTACCAAGTAACCCACGTACCAGTATTGCCAGACTATTTTCTATTTGGCACAATAAGAACATACTGAACAATAGGCACCCTATTGTCAGTGTTGCCAGGCCATGCCAAAAATATCTCATGAACCATAAGGTGTAGAGACAAGCATGAAGTGTCGATCGAAAGGTCTTATCTGGACGAACTCAGAGCCACCAGAACAGTCTTGATTGGTGCAGTGATTCAGTGTTGCCAACCCGTTAAAATAATCAATTATTCAAATAGTTTCCATTCAGTTAGATCTATAGCTGCGCCAAACTTGGCGTAAATCTTATTTGACACAAGAGAAAAGTACTGGGGATTTTCGCGAATCTAAGAACTGCAGTTGTCAGTGTTGCCAGCCTATTTTATAAAAAAAAATAATGATTGTGTGGCTAAAATGCTATCAAGGGGCCGGAGCATTTGCAATTGTAGGTAGAATTGCAACTCTAACTTTTTTTTCTTTCTAAATTTGTCATTTTACTGAGAAGACCATTGGTAGATCTAATTTGCGCCGTGGCGGTGTGAGTTTTTATAATCCAAGATCCACTAGGTGGCAATAGAGTCGTTTCGAAAGATATTGATAATATTTCAAAACCTGCATTAAAAAGTAAAAAAAATCATTTGCAATGGGATTTGCAACCCTTGGGTCCCGAAAACTTCATATAACTGTAAAATTAATATAAGAAGTCATTTGAAATTTCAATTAAGAAGGGGTTGTATACGAGGGTGGGTGTGGCAAAATCCCTGGCTCACTGAACAAAGAGTGACGAAAAAAAAATCTAAATATTTTGTTTGGATTATTGCGTTACATGGACGGGAAAGTGGGTGGTTCTTTAAAAGGATGAACAAAGAAAATGAGGAAATTTCGAAATGTGTACCTGAATGAGAACGAAAAATGAGCTGAACACACATTATACATAGAGAAAAGATGCTAAAGAGTATAGAGAGAGATGATGAAAACTGGAGACAATGAAGGAGATAAAAGAAACTGATTAGGGCATTAGTTGTGCAGAGTTAACATGCTGAAAGATGGAAGTGAACATATGGTTGAAGGTAAAAGATGAAAATGAAGAAAACCGATGCAATTTCTTGGTAAGAAGGAAAATAAGTCAAAAGAGAAGACAAAAACGAGAGAGTAAGATTGGGGTATATGAAGAGGATTAAACCTGCTTCAAAGGACCTGCAGCTTTATGCAATATACTGCCGTTGATCATGGTAAGGCATACGTAATCTTTCGCAAAAATTAACTAATTTGGGATAACGAAAATTCAGGTAAAACTAATGTCCATATGGTACGAAGAATTGTAAAACGCTTTGGGGACAATTTTTTGATGCGTAGTATCGAATTGTGTGGAAGCTGCCAGCTAGACCGGTCGTTGTAAGGCTATAACGAAATTATACAATTACTCTCTTCCCATGCACTTAATTGACTCTTTCCACTCGAGACTTGCTGGCGTTAAAATGATTGCTCCGTTGAAGGTTTAGTTCGTGTTTCGTTTCAACGACGAAAAATCATGGATAAGTAGCGAGTTTTTTACTTGAGATGGTGAGTTCCGCTTGAGTGCTTGTTTAGTATGCATTTGGTCCCGAACTTAATATGGTCCTTTATTTTGAAATTTATTTCCATATTCCAAACTTACTTATTTTCAGGAAGCCTTTATCTAGAGATCTAGCGTTCAATCCTGATTAGCCGAGGGGTTAAGAGTCTAGTATTCAGTGCGAGGACTTTCAGGTTCAATCCCAAGTTCGATCGATTTTCAAACAACGCCATTTGCTCCACAGAGTGTCGGACATACGCTCACCGACAAAATGCTCACCGGACATAAGCTCATCAACGGTCTTACGTTGAAAGGGTGGATAAAAGCTCACCGGACATAAGCTCATCAACGGTCTTACGTTGAAAGGGTGGATAAAAGCTCACCGGACATAAGCTCATCAACGGTCTTACGTTGAAAGGGTGGATAAAAGCTCACCGGACATAAGCTCATCAACGGTCTTACGTTGAAAGGGTGGATAAAAGCTCACCGGACATAAGCTCACCATCGGTCTTATTTTTATATAACTACATTTATATATTTACCCAGGAATTTAGGGCGAAATGACAGGAGAACAACATCACAGCAATCATTATGGCAATAAATTAGGGCAGGAGGACAAAATGGCAAGGGACAAAATGGCAGGCGGACAAAATAGTATAAATTATAATTACGCCCTTCATACGAGTATGGATAGTATGAATTTTACGAGAATGGATGAACATAAGGAAGGATGAAGCTGCATCGAGAACAATCACTCTGCATCATCAATTGTGAACTTTGCCTGCCAAACGTCAGAAAAGGGAACACAGAATTCTGGGTCAAAAGTTATTGGTTTTGTATAGAGGAATCAGAGATGGTGAAAGGGATGTCCAGAGCTTTTTGCAAGCTATTGGTCATACTATCAGGTTTTAATTTAACATTAAGCACAAATTGTGTAATTAAAATTATGCATTGTATTGTAATTTGTGAATGAAAATTCTGTCTTGCAAATTGTATATAGCGCACTACTTTGACAAATATAAACTGCAATAGTATATTTCAAATTATGATTAACGTAAATAGTGCATTATGAACTGGTACTCTAAATCATTGTGCATCTTGCAAATCGTATAGCCCTATTATGTACTACTTAGACAAAGCTATGATGCGATAGTGAATTAATATATATATATATATATATATAATAAATAAATCACAGCCATATTCAATCCACTAGATATATATATGTTTAATGTAAATAGTGTATTGTGATCTGTGCACTCTGTATCATTACGCAGTAAAATAAACACTCGTATATATATATTTTTTTTTTGACATACTGTTGTGTATATAATGTACGGCATGTTTCTCCAATGTTCAAGTGTTACAAGTTATCCACAAAGTCATCGACGTGATTCGTTCAGCTTCTACGATCAGAGTGCAGTGCAATTTCTCATCACAAGGAATTTGTAGGGGCTCTTCAGCTCCCCTGTAAGTATAGATATTATTAGTTTAATTATTAGTAGTCATTATTGTAATATTTATTGCATTTATTATTAATTTAAAATTAATTAAATAATTATTTATTAATTTAAAATACAATTATATTATTTATGGTGAGCTTATGTCCGGTTAGCTTTTGTCCGCTTTTGCATTAATATAGGTCAGCTTATGTTGCGTGAGCTTATGTTCGTGACCCCCCACCACATGACATTTGCACAAAGAGTTACCACTTACCACTCAGTGCATTTCAGGTAAATCTAAGATCGACGAGGTGTAGTCTATTGGAAAGGCTTTTGATTTGGAGCTAAGGAAGAATATGACCTGAAGAGAGCTCGGAAAAGAAAGGATATCTATTTCTGGTAGTATGAGCAAAGAAATTGATACTTTTGTCTAGCCTGTTAAGATTGCCTAGTTTTGTGCTTCTAGCTAGACTAATTTTACAACGCTCTTTTCACTTCTACAACTGAGAGTTTCTAAATTCTATCATCAGAGCTTGTGAACTGTTATAGTCTTCAACTACTGGAACTTCTATTTACTCGCTAATCAGTAAACATCCAATACACTCGATAACTTGGCATTATCGCAGTCTGTGAAGCACAAGATCAAAGGTCAAGATTAGCACTACAGATAAAGACTGTCACTTAAAAAAGCTCGATGCACATAGTATGCACACTTTTCTCCTAAAATACAACAGAACGGTACAGCAGAGTAAGCAGGCAGGTGTTAGGTATTGAGTTTGAAACACAGAGATATCATAATTTTACTTTCTTTTCAGACTTTTAATAATCAAACTATAATAATATTTATTGTCAGCTCTGGTTGTCTCCAGGGCCAGATTTATGCATAGGCCTAGGGGTGTA
>JAGDQP010017697.1:0-37988 GCA_022664845.1 Lepisma saccharinum | reverse complement strand
CTGCTCCCCTACGGCCAAACCCTTAACTCGGAACTATACTGTCAACAATTGGACCGTCTGAAGGCAGCAATCGCCCAGAAGCGGCCAGCTTTGGCCAATAGGAGAGGCATTGTGTTCCGCCAGGACAACGCCAGGTCGATAGTGACTCGCCAGAAGCTCCGGGAGCTTGGTTGGGAGGTTCTTATGCATCCACCTTATAGTCCGGACCTGGAACCGAATGATTACCATCTGTTCCTGTCCATGGCGAACACGTTTGCTGGTGAAAAATTCGCTTTAAGAGAGGCTTGTGAAAATCGACTGTTTCAATTTTTTGCCAATAGGGACAAGGGCTTCTATGAGAGAGGCATCATGATATTACCTTCCAAATGGCAACACGTTATCGAACAAAACGGCGCATATGTGACCTAAATCGGATCATTTTAACTATGGTAAGTCAAGCCTTCAATGTCATGCAAAAATAATGGATTACTTTTTACTACACCATATATAATAATGGTCACTAGTACTTTCAGAACTCGATACGGTTACATACTCATGTTGAATTGAATTTTATTTATGGCCTTTAGGGGCGGGAAAAGCATTCGGGAAGGTGTCGGCCAGGGCACATACTCATGTGTTAGAAATTTGAGGTTAATGATAATGCAGATCGTTATTATCTTTGTAAAAGCAACCCGACGGATGATGCAGCAAAGAAGCAACAAGATGGCGAAAGGTGTATCTTCTGGTTTATTAATCTATCATTACTAGTGTCAATAAAATTATCGGAAAAAGTAAAAACACAACGAAATTTAAAATGATGCTCACAGCGTAAGCTCTGCCATAGACGTCATATTCTACTATGAGGTCTATGGCAGAGCTACCTAGTGGATGGATTCAAAATCGCGTGCTCTGAACAAACAACCATTAGTTTTAGCGCAGCCAAAAATGGGGAAGCGTGATAAGTCTATCTATTATGAGATTATACAATACGTTCCTATCACCGTATCATCAAATTAACGCTACACACCTTGATCATTTATCTTTAATTACAACTACTGTTACATTCGAAATCATAACTTGGGCGCTACTTAGTGAAATTCTGTCAATTTCTGCAGGTGATACACAAAGGCCACAGCAATCACATCATTACCCCATGTGCTCACGGGTTGCAATTACTGAATTACAACAACTCCAAGGATTTTTTTCTGACACACCTTTTGACCCTCAAAACACAAAGCCAAAAGCTAATTTTGTCACATGCTGTTTAAATTTTCATATGATTTCGTATTTTACGAAGTTTTTGGCTAGAGTAGTTGTATCCAGAGAAAAATTACAGCGAAAATTACATTTCCTCTCATAACAGCAGCAAAACACTGCAATTCGATTTAATGCAATGTTTGTCATATACTGATCAAGAGTTATACGGTACTACGTTTTCATTTTCTACTGAAATTAACAAGAATACTTTAAGAGATGCACTCCAAAAGAATTTGTACAAAGACCTTTGTACTTTCTGTATAAAATGTTAAATTTCCCGGCTTATAATAGTTTTATTCTTCACATAAAAAAACCCTGCAAAATCAAAGTAACTGCTCCATTGTAAGCATTTCATAGCCATTGCATTCATTTTTTTAATACTTGATACAATCTAACATAACCTGTGCTAACGTAGTGTATCGAATCTGAAGCTAAAACTGGAATATGAAATTACACGAAAAAGAGTACAAGAGCCATTAAGTGTGTACACAAATCAATTTGTCCTCTTGTACATAGCGTATAAAAGTGCTTGGCTACGTCCTTCAGTTAATTCCGTATAGCCAAATCATCAAACACTGTATGTTTACATTAAAATATTGTATTAAAACACTGTATTAAAATTACAGTTTCAGTATGATTCGAGTTTTTATTATCCCTTAAACTTCGAATTATTCATGTTTCAATGTATACCTTACAAAACCATTGTGACGAACATTTCTACGAGAACCTGAGCTGACATAAACACTAGGAACTTTGAATTTGGTTACAGAAATGTTGGTAAAGATACAATTGTATGGGCGGTAACAGCACTAGGCTTATGTCACTCCCAAGAGAAATTTCGAATGCAGCAGCAGCCTCTGTTACTTGGAAAACTGGATTCTACAATTTAAATAATATTCACTGTAACTTGGGGGGAAAAAATGTCCTCTCCCTGCTCTATTTGAAGAATTTAGTACAAGGCTAATTATTTTAAATAATTTTATTTCTTCTTGTTCTACAAATATGAGTCCTTTGGTTTGTCACACTTGTCTACTGCTGAAGAAAAATGCAAGGCCCCTACAAAAAGGCACACAGAATTTAATTGCTTGTAAGCTGGAACAATGGGGATACAACTGCAGTTTAGCTACATCTGACACAGACCACAGAAAACGTTCACAAATACGACATTTTGCATCCCTACAGCCATACAACGTACTAAAATCAGGGCTTGTCAAGCTGGACCCAGCGCGTTCTCTCGTTAACAATTATTTATATATGGTCTCTGAAATGAAGGGACGTCATAGATATCCATAATAGTAAAGAAAAAAGACCAGTTTAGAAAACCCTGATTTTTAGTACGTCATTATGGCTGTAGGGATGGACAACGTGGTATTTGTGGTCGTGATCTATGGCAGAAGTAACTCCAGTTTACATCCCCATAGTTCCAGCATATAGTCATTTTGACTTCGTGTGTATCTTTTGTTAGAATCCAGATCAATGTAGAATAATATTGCTATCTAAAATCTCCAACACTTTGTGACATTAAATACAATGAAGTATTCGAGCTCAGTCAAGACTTCCATCCAATACGAACTACTGAATACCAGTTTTCCAACAGTTGATTTCGTAACGAATTAGAATTTTGTTCAAGGCCTTCAGGCAACTTTGGCTCAGGCCGTATGGACGATTGTGGGAAATTTGGTGGAATGAAGAAAATGGTAGGAAACGGGAGAACATCGAGAAAACCCACTCACACTGTGTTTGTTTACCACAAAGCCCACATGGCATGAGCTGGAAGCGAACCGAGAAGTGAGCGCTCCATGTCCTCTGCCTTCAACCTTTATTACAGAATTACTTTCAGAAGAAAATAATATTGAAGTTTATCATAACTATAAACCACATCTTTGTAATATCAAGTTCTATTCAAAATTACTATAGTTGTCGATTGTAATATAAACTTTAATATAGATACCATCAGTAATTGTTACAACACTTAAAGTATCCATAGCAGCACAGGAAATCACAAGTGGATAAAGGATTTTTAAAAAACGGCACTATGATTACCCCGTTTGTTGAAGTCTGGTGGTTAGTGTGCCGGGCGGACAATTAGCGCTGGGAAGGTAAAGCAACAATCACTCTCTGCTCAGGCGAACCAGTATAAAAATTCCTAATGGGGTTCTCCCTAGTTTCCCTCAAGTCTTTACTGGTGAATGGCGAAATGCCGGAACCAATAATTAACGTGGGTTCCGAACCACGCCGGAATGAATCCGGTCCAGTTGACCGGCACACAGACCATCAAATGAGATCATCCCCACAGAGAACACGCCCGCTCCAAGTCTCACGATTCCATATTAGTGACACACAGCTACTGAGTTCTGTACACAGCTTTACATCTACATACATTCACATGTTACTTTGAAAACCCGATAGAACGCATCTGGGCCGTTTATTATTATTATTATTTTCAGGCTTTTGACTGAAAATCTTACAAAACACTAAAACTGGGCATAACATGCAAGTGCTCATTTGATTCGTATGCGCAGAATCCCCAAAACCTATTATTTGCAGTCGCCTGTATTCGACAATGCGTCAAGTAGCTAGTATAGTGAATTTTTATCAGAAGGTTACTGACACCCTGTGGCTTTACAGGCAGCTGAAAATAGAGGTTTGGATTGCTAAAACGGTTAGTAGGGTAGAGCACCAATTTCCGGCCACTAGAGCTTTAAAAGTAGATAATTAAGCCTTCTGATGAGTGGATCGCACAACTCATGATTCTAGTAAATCGTTTCGACGTTCAGAAGCAGGCTGCGTTGTCAACGACTGTTTTACATTTTGTGAGGCTCAGTCATTCAGTGCTGAACACACACATTCATCATCCATTGTCTACATCGTTTGTAGGAAGTTCTGTTATATATCAATCAAGCTTCTAAAATTAACGAACAGGCGATAGCCATTGATAAATGTACACACGTTGAAAGAAGAAACATTGGTAATCACAGTAGAAACAAATTGAAATATTTTTTGTTGAATACTGTGGCAGTTACTGCGTGGCTGGATTACTGGTGCAAATGTTTTGGCGTGGAGTCGTAATTAATGTTAATAATGTATGACACCAGTTCCCGGCATCCAGAAAAAAATACGATATCGCAGAATGGGGTGAAGGTGATCAATATTCAATTCTCAACCATTCTCTAACTTTATTTATTTATGTGATGGTTATTGGTTATCTGACCGAAGGTTTCTGGACACGTGAACCGCCATTGTTTTCCATCGCATGAATGTGTAATAAGGACAGAACCTACAGTTTCACGTTGGCTCGTAACCTTTAGTATCAGAACCGGGACTCTGATTATAAGGCAGCAATTCTTACCACTCATCCTCCCGAAAGGGTCTAGATTAGAGAATAGGTCTCATTTAAAAAAGGACTTTTCGCAACCGTCTAGGATTTTTTATCCTATGGTACAGATGAAGGAAACAGTTTTCTCTGATGATTAAATTATAGAATACGCAAAAGTTTAGGTCAGGGTTGGCTGGTTTAAACCAGGTTTAAAATAATAATAATAAAAAAAAAAAAAAAAACAGAAAAAAAACAATTGGTTTAAATCAAACAAGATTAAAAGCAAAAATGCCACAAATAGTGTAAACTTCATGATTGAACTTCGTGAATGAGTGTTCGAAAAAGCTTAATAAACACACATTTTGGGTTATCACATTTTACTCCCTGACCCTTCTTCATATATTCACACGTGAATTTCCCATTCATTACTCAAAGAATATGCACACTTGTGAGATTATACTTACGGCAGCCAGTTTTGTTTGTTTATAAGTTTGTTTCTATTATTATTTTTATACTTTCTATTATTATTCTTTTGCAATTGCATACAAAGCAGAAGTTCTAAATATTAGTTTGTTCTAATAATGTGTAGTATTGATATAACACCACCGAAATTCCGTACAAGATTTTTTCTCATAAAAACACCACGAATTTATTGAAATCAAAATTATTTTCTGTATGTATATGTATGGATGGTTCAGAACCAGAGTGAACTCAAATAATTCGTACTATCTTTCTTCACTTGCTTTATTGATATGCAAATTAAGTTGCTGTATTTCTGTCTCAATGAACTAGCTTGGACTAAATTAGATCTGTACTCTCTAGTCTTTCGAAATTATCCATTTATTTTAATAATGTGTATAACTCTGTACAGTGATATTACTTGTGTGTACTCACAAATATGCAAGATCAGTTCAAGGTATTTGTAATCAACGGGTCCCTTCTCGAGTCTAGGTGGAGAACAATTTCTCTCAGGTGCAAACCGAGTAGTGGTTCGAATTCCACTTTAAGCTGTAGGTTTCGTCCTTCATAACCCCGCTGCTGCATAAGGACATTAAGGAGAAACAAACCATATGTAATATAAATAAATAAAGCAAAGTATTTAAACCAAAAACATTGTTTTTTGCCAACCCTGGTTTAGGTAAAGTAGAACCCGGCTTCAATTAGTCCTAATATTGCCTCAGGTAAGGAACTCAAGGCATTATTATTATTATTATTTTACCACATAGCAAGGTGCCAATTTTCTTGAATTTTTTATTTGCTTATGAAAAATATGACAAAATATACGAGCGAAATTTTCTGTGACAGAAAACTAATTAACAAACACTCTTTCTTAGGTTTCCCATGCCTAGAACGTTATATATCTGTGATATATAATTTGGTAATTCTTCACAAGAGCTCCTTCTGGCATAGAGCACTCGGAACTCTTGAAAAATGCGTGGAAATGGAAAGAAAGTACCTAAAGTGGAAGTTGTGATGTCATAACATGACAAATTCGACTTCAGAAACCTTTTTTTGCACGCATTTTTGGTTCTTTCTAAAGGAAGCAAAACAGCATTTTTAGGAGTTCCGAGTGTTGCATCACAGAATTTTCCATGATTTTAAAACCTAGTATCGAATCAAAAATTACTATACCTTAAGGAGGAAGAGGATAAAGTTTCACAATATCTGACTTTCTCTTCCTAGTTTTCCCAGATACAGGTTTCTTTTGGAAATGTAATATAAGTTTTACTCTCCAAAATAAAGAATCGCACAAAATTCCATAATCTCGTAGTCCCTAGGCCCGCACTCGTAACAGCGTCATTTGACATCAATACACCATGCACAGCAACTGCATACGACACCGCACTTACAAAAATGCTTTGCTTGCAGCGATCCTGCCTTGTTCACCGGTCCACTAGTGACCTCACATCAAATCCACCAAAATCAACTATCTTCTAAAGTAACAGGAAGTCCTATTTTCGAAAGCTTGAAAAAAAAACACGAGTGTGCAATAAAAAGACCACCGTACCTGACTTAGCTAACCTCCACGTGTTCTTTGTCACTAACTTTATTACATTTCCTAATACTGCATAAGTCAAAACAAGGAACCAACATGGCGGATTGCTGTTCTACTACGTAAATTAGAACTTTCAATTTTTTTTTCTATCGTGTGTGCAATAAAAAATAGGAGCTGCTCCATTGTAATCACTTCATGATCCTTGTACTCCTTACCTTTTTCGTATTTGAAGAAATCAAACAAAACCTAATCTTAGTTAACTTAGCGTATTGACTCTGAAGCCAAGAATGGATAAAATATGAAATTGCATGAAAAAATGGAGAGCACAAGGTCCGTGAAGTGATCATAATGGAGCTGTTCCAAAAAATACACCGTACCTGACTTAACATAACCTCCATGTGCCCTTGGTCACTAATTTTACATTTCCTAACACTAGTAAAAACACAGGAACCAACATGGCAGACTGCTGTTTTCTCTTATTTGTGTTACATATTTTAAGTAAGACTGACAATTACATATTTTGAGTAAAATTGACAAGTGTGGCTAGAAACGTATTTTTTGCTATCTGATCAGTTTTCTTCTTACGGGTTACATTCATGAGTTCATTGTATACAGCGTTAAGACATGACCTAAACTCCAAGCTACGTAGTGACTCAAATAGTTCACTTTTGTATATCTTTTGTGCGGATTTACATACCATGGAAGTAGGAATTTTCTTAACTGGCCGGAAACGGGTGCCGTCACACTATATTATAGCTACTTACATACCGTTCGGATGCAAAATATCCTGAGTTGATACCGGAAGAGAGGCTAAAGACAACGCAGAAGGCAGTATGTGTGTCCTCGCACTCTCATTACCCACCTGATTTGGGATCACATTCTGCATTGAACCCATCCGAAATAATGAAACAAGTACATTCAACGCCATATTTCACTAGTAGCTACTATATAAATTAATTATGGGTTCTGTGCATCTATGTATCACATGAGTCCTTGTAAGTAATACCCAGTTTTTCGTGCTTTGATCATATTTTAGTACATTTCACGGCTATAGGTTTGCAAAACGTGGTATTATACGTTGGCAGAATTTGCTACATTGCTGTATTACTGAAATCACGTTTATTAGATCTTGTAAGCATTGTTCTAAAAGGAAACCTAAACGCAGCTGGCTATGCTATTATTTTTGACACCCAACAGTTGTGCCATATTTTACCGTAAGTGCGTTTTATACCACTCATTCCGTAGGAAATAATTTACACTGGAACTGTTATAAACACCTAGTCACAACCGACAATCCAAAAACTGTTAAGAACAACCCTAAGTTAGTACTTAATAAAGTACATAATACTAAAGTTGATTAACACAGAAACACGGAATAATAATGACGTCACTGCTTGTTTTAAATTAAAGGTATATCGCTACAAAAATAACGGAGGCAATGTCGTGTCGGGGTTCGTTTTACTTTATCTACACCAAAGTAAAATTTACAAGAGAAAGGTTATGTTACCAAAGTGTGTAGGAATTTTGAAACGCAAATTAAAGTAACTTTTAGAGTCATGATCCAGTGTTATCAGGGTGAAATACGCAGATATACGTGGGACTATATATGCATTCGCTATAGGTAGAGGTGTGTGTCATTTTCTTTCACGCGCTAATTGACCGGCTCCGAGAGTGAAAAATGTAAAGATACATGACCTTACCTAACCTCCACGTTCCAATGGTCACTAATTTAAGACGAAATTCGGCAAATGAAATTACAATAGGATGTGAGGAATGTTCGCTATGCCACTAGTATTCCTCCGCGTGTCACCATATCCGAATGGACCGGAATCCATATTTTCCGAGTTAATTTTCGTGGGATTATACTATTTTGTGGATAGATACATGTTGGTTTGTGCGTATGGAAGTAACAGTGGCAATTATTTTTAAGAACGACTGGCGGTTGACCGTATAATATTGGTGAATATGGTGGTGTCCTTTGGTGTAGATAAAGTAATACTTAACCAGAATATGAAACTAAGTTACACTAGATACGTTCCAGGGTTAGTTAAGCTTAAATTCCTTATTTTAGGATGTTACTAAATTGGATTATTGCCAGGTTAGGTTAAGATTAGATATCCAACAGTTATCGACATTTGGGGAAAAGTAGTCAAAGTGTATCCCTCATTCCCAGCCTAAACGTGAAATTGTGCTACCTACTTTTCCCCCTTTCACTCTAATTTCACATATCTTCTGTAATTTTTACTTTTGGGCTGCCACAAACTGCACCATATCCCTTTACAGGAGTAACACGAATAGTACGTCATGATATGAAAGACACGTTGGATTAATACGGAAGGGTGCACATGAATTTAGGACACTAGATCACAAATACGATAATAGTCTTCTCAGAGCACTGGATTGTTGCCTAGGACTAGGTGAATCACAGAAAATGCAGTTAACTGTACGGTACTTATCAAAGAATGGGATAGAGGAAATTTACACAAAAGAACATATAATAATGCATAACTGCTTTTGACACAGTGCTGTAACAACTACAGTAGTACTTCCAATTATCTGGAAGTACACCCAATTAGCAATTTGAGTTTGTTGATACGGTTAATTAAATTGGGGTATATGAGCACTTTAGAAGGGGGATCCAATAAAATTATTTTGTCTTAATAATGTGGCCATTTTATTTTAAATCAATAAATACATTTAAAGCATTTCCTGTAGCTTGATATATATGTGTGTGTAGGCCTATAGATATATATGTAATGTATACATATTTCAAAACGCTATACTTAATAATGTTATAATTTACTTTTTTTTAATATTAAAGCAACTTTTAAGAGGCCACGTGGAATTTTAAACCACATACACGTGCAAAAATACATTTTTTTAGTTATCTACAATATTTTTGCCAATTCGTTCGTTTCACGTGGGCTACTGGCAATGCTTCATTCTGACTATGTCCTTGTAGAGATCGGTGCAGTTGGGAGAACGTATAAATACTATACAGGGTTTATTCACATATTCCTTCAACCACTGCGAACTTACTGTTCACAAATGACACCAGATTCTCTGTCACTCCGATATTATTGCTTCTCCCTACTGAATTTGCGAACTGAATCACGAAGAGCTTGAGCAGGGATGTTGCGTTAATTGTCCATAGCATACCTCCTGGTCCATTCTCTCGCATTTCTTATTGCTTCTGCCTCATTCACCTTCCACAATTCAGCTACATCATTCGCTAACGGATCGTCAGGATTAGGTGCACTAAGAAGGGCTTGAATAGACAGCAAAACAGTTCTGATTTGGAGAGCCGGACTCCACTTATCTTTTAAGATGTCCAAACATATTCTTCCAAGCCTATCAATATTAGGATGATATATTTTAGTAATAAAGCGAACTTTTGGTGCAGACATTGGATAGTCCTCTGGCAAAAACAGTTCTAATTTGAATAATCCTCCTTCAAATGGTGAATCCTCCGGTCCGGTAACGATCACATGGAAATATCGTGCATTACTTTCATCCGGAACAGCACTTATTCCAGGAACGGGTTCTTGCAATAAACGTTGAGTTTCCTTAATTATTCTCCGTGGTAAAGCTGCCATATCACAGAATATTATCACAGCTCTACAACACTTACTGACTACTTTCAAACACAGTTAACAACCTCCTACATCCAACCGAGCGCACTATGGCCACCACCAATTCAGCAGATAAGCTCTTTTCACAGCACTTTCAAAATTCAATAATACCAACCGTCTTTTCTACTGTATGAAAAACTTAGCCACAGGATTCTTGTATTATAATTATTATATAGAAGGTTTCGCAAACAATCGAAAATAATTCACCAAATTAGTTGGAGCATCCTCCTATAATGCTGTTCCGAACGCAACGGGTATATTTAATCACACAAATTTCGATGCTATTTCCATTTTAGATTTATTTATTACTTTCAGGTTAAAATGCGTTTACTAATTAAATATAGTTGTACAAAAATGGCAACAAAAAGTAAAAATACGAAATAATAAATTAAAATACGAACTATGAAAACAAACTGTCATTTAAATAATCACCCACAGCATTGGCTCCGCGTTTGAAGGGACAGGACACTTTTGCTCCTCCCCATATTTTCAGTTTTACGAACGTACCCAAGTACGGAACCCATTATTTGGATCCCACCCGTAATATTTTCTTCAAGTCGACGCCTATGATCGTCACGTATGTGAAGTTAGCTCCCCACCCATCCAAAACCAATTAAGATGTTACTTATTTGAATCGTTAGGGAGTACATTATTTTTGTTGGGGAGTAAGCGATAAACTTATGACGGCGCCAGCAAATGAATTGGGGATAACTTCATACAACACCCACCTATTAGATTTCTGGTCGTTGTTGCGTCCAACCGTTAGGGAGGAATAGGAAGTACATTATTTTCGTTAGGGAATGATTAATAACTTGATGACGGCTCCGATAGATATGGCGGATGTGTGAAGTAAGCTCCAAGGGACCCCATTTAATCAAATTTGGGGTCGGCGTTGCCTGCAATCGTTAAAGAGGAATAGGGAGTATACATTATTTTCGTTATGGATAACTCAGGGACGGAGCCAGCAAATATGACGAAAGTGTGAAGTTAACTCCCCAAGCGATCCCAATTAATCAAATTCGGGGTCGGCGTTGTCTGCAATCGTTAGGGAATTGTTAGGAAGTATATTGTTTTCGTTAGGGAGTTAACGATAACTTATTGACGCCGTCAACAAAGATGGCGGGTGTGTGAAGTTGGCTCCCCAAGGAACTGCAATTAATCAAATTTGCGGTCGGCGTTGTCTGCAATCGTTAGGGAATAATAGGGAGTGTACATTTTCGTTATGAAGTAAAGGATAACTCAGTGATGGCGCTAGCAAATATGGCGAAAGTTTAAAGTTAACTTCCCAAAGGATCCCAATTAATCAAATTTGGGGTCGGCCTTCTATGCATTCGTTAGGGAGTTGACAACAAAACATAGTTGCACGTCTTGCAATTAAGATCAAAAAACACTGAACTGCTGAACAAGACTATATTGTTCGTAAAAAATAAATTACATGTAACGTTTCGACCTTCTAGCCAAGATCCTCATCAGAGAGTGTATGTCTGATGAGGATATTTACTAGAAGGTCGAAACGTTACGTGTATTTTTTTTTTTTTTTTTTACGAATAATATAGTCTTGTTCAGCAGTTCAGTATAGGGAGTTGTTAAGGAGAAGTAGGGAGTACATTATTTTCATTAGGGATTGAAGGATAACTTCGTTACGGCACCAGGAAATATGGCGAAAGTGTGAAGTTAGCTCCCGACGGACCCCAATTAATCAAAATTGTGGTCGGCGTTGTCTAAAATCGTTAGGGAAGAATAGGGAGTATATGAATTTCGTTAAAAAGTGAATGTTAACTTGATGACGCCGTCGGAAAATATGGTGCATGTGTGAAGTTTGCCCTCTCAACAAGGACCAAATTACACGCGTGCGACCTCGTGAACTGTAGTAATTCGGTTCCGTAGTTATTCTTATATTTTTAAATAATATTTTAGTATAAAATTTAGACATACTAAGAAAGAGGAAGGACAGTATAAATTTTACTTTAGTTTATATTTATGTACTATGTAACTACATGTTAGAAAACGATGCTTGTAGAAAGTTGATGTATACACTTTGATAACCCGACAGAGGTGGTTGTGGAAACTAACAACTATTGGTTTGTCCTTTTAGAATAGATGAACCCTCCTTTCGAGAGGTTAGCCCCCAATTACTTAGTCTCTCTGTTAAGAGGCGAATAATTGGGTTTGCAGTCTCTTTATTTGAGAGGTCGTTGAACCAGGGGACTTGACTCTCATTTAGAGTTCTCCTTTGGATCAAACATGTCTCTTACAGAGAGGTCCTCGTTGAGTGACTGTCCTCTCATATCAAGAGGATACACTCTTGGGTGTCTACCCATCAGCGAGAGGCCATGAAGAGAATCGTTCTCCTAGCGAGGAGGTCATTCTCTTAACTATTGGTCTCTTTTCCGACCTTCAGCAGCAGTGTAGAAAACGACCCTTAGGAAGTTCACTGGAACACTACGTGCCGCGTTGGTGTGGTGGTTGCGGCACGTATTCTTTACCTAATAGTGGTTCTCCTCCAAAAACTCTTCTTTCTCTATCTCTGCTCATAGCAGTTTCGGGTCCAATCGACGAGGGAGCATCAATAACTACTACTGGCGTCTGGACACGGATTACGCGAACGTGTTACAATTTGTTAAATAGTAACTGGATATTAATGGATACTGGATAGGAGGCAATACACGTCGAAGGGCAATGACTGCCATCTTGGCTCTGCTTGAATCTTTTAAAATAGTAAGCAGCTCAAATGTTGTTTCAATCTGCGCTCGAATCTTCCATGAAATCTCATGACGAAGTTAGTTTTGACATAACTCTAAAATCCTGTACGATAAAATAACACATGGAATTGGCCTGGAGAATGTGCAAACGAATGGTGCAAACATTTTCTGTTGAAACAGTTGAAGGAATGAAAACCAAATAGTTAAATTAGAGGTTACCGCTATGCCGGGAAATATTTTTGTGACGGTTTGTTTTTCGTTCCTTCAACTGTTTCAACAGGAGACGTTTTTTATCATTCGCGTTTCACTCAATCTTATGGTCACTTTCACGTGTAATTTTGTCGTACAGGATTAGAGTTATGTCAAAAATAACTTCGTCATGCGGTTTCTTGGAATATTCTAGCGTTCATTTGACTCATTCACTGTTGTGAAAAATTAAAGCAGCGTCAAGATGGCCGCTTTCAAAGTGGCGGTCATTGTCGATATAACCTTCAGCATGTATTGCCTCTTGTCCAATATCCATTAATAACCATTTGCTTTCAATATATTTAAAATTTTGCAAAACAAAAAGACGTTTTCCTTACTCTGTTATCGATTTATTTGCTCCCTGAATTCCATATTTCTCGTGTCCCCTTGGCGTTATTTGTTGACCATTGAAGCTATAATTTTGGCTGTGAAGAATTACATAGGCACAGTACCTACATACACATTTTCATCAAAATCGGGCTCTGAAACTTGTTGAGTGTTTCTCGTAAACGCGCTCCCATTGACTTCACATCTAAAAAATTATAGTGGCATATCTTTGCCTCGGTTAGCCATCCTCGGCCCAAAATTTGCAGGTCGCTATCTCTGATATTGGCCTACATGGCTGCCAAGTTAGGTCAAAATCTCAGAGCGAGCGGTCTGGTCAATTCCTAGTAAGTTCACGCAAAAGCCATATTTACTGGCGCCGTCATAAAGAAATCGTTGACTCCTTAACGAAAATAATGTACTCCCTATTCCTCCATAACAAATCCCTAATAATTTAAGGAAACACCGATTCGTAATTCAGTGGCTCAGAGTGCTGTGTTAAGATAGCCGACATGTTTGCTGGCGCCATCACAAAGTTATCGTTCACTTCCTAAAAATTATGTACTCCTTGTTCCTCCCTAACAACTCCCTAACGATTGGAAACAACGCCAACGAAATTCAATTGTTGGGGGCTAAGTTCACACATCCGCCATATTTGCAGGTGCCGTCACAAGGTAATCGTTCATAATTCATAATTTATTTCTTCTGCATAGACTTACAATGCTGAGGCTGTATCTCGTAAGTATAGCATGCGTCATTACAGAGTAAATACAATTTCTACATATCATTTAAGAAATCCTCTACACAATAGTAACATTTGCTCTTAAGGAATGTACAAAGTTCAGATTTAAATCTATTAAGGTTTGGTATACATTTAATATTTATAGGTAGCTTATTATACAGTTTAATACAATTTACATATGTAGATTTGTGAAAGCCAGCATAATTTTGAGAGACAATGAACAGGTTATTCGTTTGACGGGTGTAATGTTTATGAACATCCTTGGTTTGAATAAATAATTCTTTATTCTGTGCAACGAATAATACTGCCCTATATATGTATATGCTTGATAATATCAGGATGTTTTGAGTTTTGAAAATTTGTTTACATGTTGAATTTCTTTTTAATCCATAAATAATTCTTAGAGCTATTTTCTGTAGCCGAAATGTATTTAAGCACTTACTAGAGTATCCTCACATTATGATTCCAAAATTAATCAAGGAATAGAATTTTAAATAATATATTGTTAGTAATGTTTGGGTTGTCACAGTACTTTTTAACCTTTAAAGGGCATAGCATTATTGTCACACCAAATAAGTTAGTGGTTTGTGAGCAGTTTAGTGAAGTCGAATCAATAGTGACCTGGGTAAACAATTTAGGCTGACCTGGAAAATGGAAGTTTACAATCGATGTTTTGTCCGTGTTCAGGGTCAGTTTGTTTGATGTTAACCACTTTTTAATTTCATTTGCTGCAGTTGTAAGTTTTATTTGCGCCTCTTCTGTTGACTGTCCTGTTATGATTACATTTATATCGTCTGCGTACAAGACGCTCTTGATAGGGAGAATGTAATTATGCAGATCGTTAATATAAATAGCAGACAGAAGAGGTCCGAGAATTGGTCCTTGAGGAACGCCTTTTGTTACTAATATATTTGTGGATGAGTATGTGTGTAGTTCGTTATCTACAGTTTTCTTCACTTGAACACTTTGATATCTATTCCTTAGATAGGTACGAAGCCAGTCATGTGCATTTCCTCTAACGCCATAAGACTGTAGCTTATCTAGAAGGATAGTGTGGTCTACATTATCAAATGCCTTAGATAAATCAATAAACATACCTAATACAATATTTTTAGTATTGAGAGTATTAGCGACACTTGCCAAGTAAGAAAAAAGGGCGGTTTATATTGATCTATCTTTTATAAACAAGTGTTGGGAACTAGATATAATATTTTTGGAAAGAAGGTATTTACCTAATCTTCAAAGCATAGCATATTTAAATATCTTAGAGAAAACAGCCACTTCCTAATGAAAATAATATACTCCCTATTCCTCCCTAACGATTGGAAGCAAGGTCGTCGTAAAATTCAATCTCTGCTGAGGCTAACTTAAAATATCCGCCATATTTGCTGGCGCCGTCACCAAGTTCCTAGTGATTGTAGACAACACCGACTCGAAATGTGATTAATTGGGGTCCCTTGAGGGGCTAACTTCATACATCCGCCATATTTGTTGGCTCCGTCACCAAGTTATCCTTCACTCCCTAACGAAAATAATGTATTCCTTATTAAGAACTCCCTAATGATTGCAGACAACGCCGACCCCAAATGTCGGTCCCTTTCGGAGCTAACTTCACACTTTCGCCATATCTAATGGCTCCGTCCAAGTTATCCTTCACTCCCCAACGGAAATAATGTGCTCCCTATTCCTCCCTAACAACTCCACAATGATTGCAGATGACTTCGGCCCGAAATTTGATTAATCGGTGTCTTTTTGGGGACTAACTTCACATTCGCCAGATTTTCTGGTACCGTCACCAAGCAGTTAAGCGAATGCGCATCGATTGGCGCGTGTGGACAGTATGGAGCAGAAAGTATCTCAGTACAGCACCAAGCTTACGAGAATAGATCCCCAGATATCCAACGATAAGTTATATAGAGAAGCAGTAGGTATACTTCCTTTCGAAGTACAGAGATTGTTGACTTGTACAAACTTCAACAAACCAGAAGGATTATTGGTATTTTTAAATCGACAAGATGGAGTTAGAATAAAACGAAATAATAACTGATTCAATAATTTCGATAATCCTCAAGATCTGGAACAAAAGGCTGTTGAACCTTCAACCGAAACAGCAGGAAATAACGGAGATAATGGAAAGAGCAATCCTAGAAGTTTCTATGGAAATGGAAATAGAAGAGGCGATTACTATCCGAGCAAGAATCTAGGTGGAAATATGAGGGCAAGAAGATACCGTAACGAAGGAAAAGGTAATTCCAGATTCAGAAGATTTAACGGTGACCGCAATGGAAGAGGTATGACAACAGCTACAGCGTGACCTCGATAAGGAATATTGGAGAGAAAATATGGGAACAGGTCAAGTGAACGCGTGTCTCCAACAGGAAGAAACGGACCGAAATAATAGTACTGAAGTTATTCACGACATACCACAGGATAGACAGCCTACAGTAAATCAGTCTGTATTGTGTGGAGATGTCCGGCAATCTTTGATAAATAAACAAACGTTAAACTCGCAGCCCGGGGGAAAGTAGAGGCCAATCTTCTCTCCGGGAACAAAGAGATAACAATGGTCTAAAACAAGTAAATAAGGGATTAGTATAACAACTACAGTTAACGAAAAAGAAAACCTACAGAATCTCAGATTATATCGATGTTCACCAGGAAAGTACGATCAACTTAGAAAAGCAATAGACGCCACTTGAGGATTCCGTAGGACCAATGAAGAAAGGGATGGATCTCGATGACCTTCTGTTTGAATGAACCAGTGGAGAATGGACAACGGCAGCAGTCGACCTGCGTCGGAGATGAACCTTTTCGGGGAAGATGAACAACGGCAGCAGTCGACCTGCGACCGAGATGATGACCACCAACGATGATCGACGGCAGAGTCCCACGGGGGCAGAGAAGAGACAAATAGAGGGACAAAAGATGAAGTGATTTTTTGATCACATATCAAAATTATAAAACGGTACAATATAGAATTATGATACAAGGACCTTGGTCGAGTCTATGCCCACGGTTACCAATGCCCAATGATGAAATACCATAGAAGTACTTATTTCATCATTCAATAGCTTTACCCATAGCCACGTTAAAACTTTAGATCTACACAAAAGAAAACTTTCACCTTCGACACATTGAGATTGTTGATGTCAGGGCCTTAGTAAGCCAATGTCTAAGGTTCCTACATCTAGATGGAAAGTGTCGTACGTTTTGGAAAAAAAATATATACAAGGGGATTACTAAAATGACTCTAGTTGAGTTAACGGCTACAGACCTTTTCATATAAACATATTACAAAATCAAAAGAGAGACTGTGTCATAAAGCCAGATTTAGGAGAATCAATATATATGTATATAAAGGGTCATATAAAAAGTCTCCGCGGTTTTTTGGTACATTTTTTAACAAAAAATTTCTTTATTGAAAATCAATTTTAATCAAGTACATATTGACCATTATTATCTATGACCTTTTGCCATTTTTCGGGTAGTTTCATAATTCCATCGGTGTAGAACTTTTTTGGTTTTTCGTCGAAAAACTTGGTTAAGTGATTTTCAGCGGCGCTTCGGTCTGCCAATTTTTTACCATCAAGAGTTTTGCAGAGACCGAAACAAATGGTAGTCAGACGGTGCAAGGTCCGGGCTATACGGTGGATGCATCAAAACTTCCCAACCAAGTTCCGCCAATTTGTTCCGAATCATCAAAGATGTGTGTGGCCGCGCATTGAAAACAACCCCCTGTGTTGGCCAATTCTGGTCGATTTTTCTGGATTGCTTCGTTCAAACGGTCGAGTTGTGCACAGTACAGGACCGAATTGATGGTTTCGTCAGGTTGCAGCAGCTCATAATGGACGTACTGTGCACAGCTCGGTCCTGTACTGTGCACAACTAGACCGTTTGAACGAAGCAATCCAGAAAAAGCGACCAGAATTGGCCAACACAAAGGGAGTTGTGTTCCATCATGACAACGCGTGGCAACACACATCTTTGATGACTCGGAACAAATTGACGGAACTTGGTTGGGAAGTTTTGATGCATCCACCGTATAGCCCGGACCTTGCACCGTCTGACTACCATTTGTTTCGGTCTCTGCAAAACTCTCTTGATGGTAAAAAATTGGCCGACCTAAGCGCCGCTGAAAGTCACTTGGCCACGTTTTCGACGAAAAACCAAAGAAGTTCTACACTGATGGAATTATGAAGCTACCCGAAAAATGGCAAAAGGTCATAGATAATAATGGTCAATATGTACTTGATTAAAATTGATTTTCAATAAAGAAATCTTTTGTTCAAAAATGTATAAAAAAACCGCGGAGACTTTTTATATGACCCTTTATATAGAAAAATCTTTTTAAAAAATTGAAGTGGCTATGTGAGAACAAAAGTAATGAAAATGAAATAGCATAAAATCATCCCCTGTATTCGGCAAAACAAGAATTATATAGGTCATTAAAGCTAACAAAACTAAGAAGAAGAGCATATATTCTTTCTTTCTTACCATCATCCAAAGAGTAGAGTCCAGAACAATGTCCAGCCGAGCTTGTCATCGTATAAAACAAGGAAGCAATCTTTATGAGTACCAGTAACTTTTCTGTCAGCGGCAGCCGTCAACCTGCGGCAGTGGTTAGAGGAGGAGATAACTGTTCGAATTGGTATCCAGATCATCAACAGACCCTACTTCAGGACGGATAACCTATGAAGGACAATGGACGATTCAGGTTACAACACCGTTTCCTTTACTAAAGTAAAGTGCAGTGATATAATATATAACAGTGTTAGTTAGTGAAGTAATACATATATAGTTATTTGTATTTACATATTTAAAAAAAAAACTCGGTAAAAGAAGAAAGAAGAAAATTTAATGAATAGACTAGTGAAGTGTGGAAAAGTTCAAGTGTGTGATACTGTGTTTTATTTATATCTTACTTATAGAAGCGACTTTTGATGATATAAGAAATTTTAAAAATATCTTCGAATTTCCATAATTTCTTTCTTCGGGGAAGGCATATGTGACGGCCCTCGTACTTGGCGAGTGCCACATACTGTAAATTAATTGGTTGCCTATGTCACTCCCGAAATCTTGTATAAATTCACGCTTTCGGCAAATCCTGAATTTTATTGTAATTTAGATTGGAAAAATATATGGTAAAGAGTCCTGCTGAAAGTTTTGCCATATTAAAGACTTTGGGGTCTAAAAGAAAGAAAAGAAAAGAAAATGAACATTTAAAGTTTAGGACAAAATTATTCTTTAGTCAATATGATTTCGAAATTATATGTGTTCGTATAGGAAACCGTATTACATGGCGCAAGGACACTAAATTACTAGTTCGCGCCAAAACTACTTACAAGTAAAGAGACAATAATTAAGAAATATTAAAATATTTAATAACTGTATAGTTAATATGGAAACTTTTGATGTAATTTATTATTTCCTAAATTATTTCTAAATGTGTCTAATAAAACTATTTTGGTTCGGCGGAAGCCTTCTTACCGCCATGAGAGCAGACTATAAAAGAGTCTGAGTCTTCAGTATCTAGGTCTTCTCTCTTGGGTTTTGGCCCGAGTAATAAATAGGTGCTCAAGTGAACCTATTCTTTTATTTCAGGTATTCCTTTTGCCCTAGGATTTAGATAGCGTTAATTTATTGGTCAGCAGGAATCGTCGCTTTCGGTCGGCTGCATACCCAAATTGCATGTTAATTAGGTTAGAAAAGGGTTCCCCATTTACTAATTTGTATTTGCCTTACAGGTGGACCCCATTTACTTTCAAATCCCACGCATAGCCGGAGCAATTTCATATAGAGTACCTCGGGGTCATATCAACATTTCACAGTATTGTAAAAAAAATATTTTCTATGAAGTTTTTTTAAAAGTTTTTCAGTTCATTTTCATGTCTTAATGTTGTTTTTTACAAAGCAACTATTTAATGCTTTACGCTGCAGATAATCAATGTAATCAGCAGGATTAGATTAAGCCGTGAAACATTTATCCCAATTTACTATTGTTTTGTTTTCGTTCAGCCTTACGAGCCAAATGATGGGATTATTTATGAATTCATTGCTACACTTCCTATATCTACACCCTGACAAACATAAGAGAACTAAGAATATATGGACTGAAGTTATTTGGTATAGTTTGTAATAAAATACTAATAAACCTCCAAGGAACTGAAGAAATATTTTCAATTATAAGAATTTAAGATCCTAGAGATAAATACAACTTCGAAGCTATCTTTACTGTAAACTGAAAAACTATGAACTCTTACCGAAATATGATCTCATCCCGTATATACAATACGTTAATATCTAATTACGGCATTCTTCAAGGAATATATCTATTTTTGATCATAATTACCGTCCACAAAAATCAATTGTCTTTAGTTCAAAATTCCGAGAAATCACCTACTTCTATTCAAGCGCAGATATACACGTGTATATGTTTGCGTTTACTAGTACATTGTGTTTCACTATAAAACTCGGTAGCATTTCTCTACCATGCTCCGGGCTCCAAGCTTCGCCCCATATACTATGAAAAATATATACAGATAGAGACAATATAACAAAAAGATTTTGTGTTATATGGATATTTAAAAAGAAATGTATAAATGTATAATGAATACTCTTATAAACAAGCAACTACATATAGGTTTCTTCTATTGAGTCTGTTTCAGTAGGGCTCTCAGAAGTATTATTCCAAAGCATATCTTAACGTAGGTAGGTACGTCCCGCGGCTCCCCACGCACTTTTTTTTGAAATTATAGGAATAGATATCAGCACGTAAGAGTATGAGGGCCATTTGAAAAAATTGTCTTTAAAATAGGGTGGCAACGCTGACACTTGGGTTCTTGGGTATAGGGAACAACTACAGTATGTTCCGATTGTGTCGAATATGTGTAACCAAAACTTGGTGAGGATACCTTGAACTGAATGGATGTAGTAAATATTTAATTTTTAAAATTGATTGTCAACACTGTCAAATGTGGGACCTGAAGTACCTCTATAATGAGTCCCAGTACGTCAATACAAAGTCTGGTCCTAATACGTTCAACGATATGGAAGCAATTAAACTATTTTCGGAAATTGGTTGGCAACACTGACAACTGCGGCGCCGGAAGTACCCACATGAACTGTCCCAATACCTAATGCACATGTTATTTTTTTTGTAAATCAATGCGGATACGTCCAACGGTAATAAATATAAAATCTAGATTGTTTTGTATGGTTCAATGTGGATCCTATGTCTTCCATTTCCATTAGTATTTTAGTGGTGGTTTATTGGAATTTCCAATGTAAGTCTGGATGTATGTCAAGTGTGAAGATGTCTGTAATATTATCGAAAAGGCATTTGTATATCATAATTTTGATTTATTAAATGCTCATGTTACTTTTAGAGTCCACATTATCTGGTCGTATACTACACTATTAATTTTAATTTTAAAATGCATCAAACCATTTCCTAAACAAATAAAAGTCTGTTGTCTGGCCTTCAACTAAAATGCACACTTATGGTTTAAAAATCAACAGCTCACTTTCATCAATCAGCTGTAGCTTCAACTACAGAAATTTAGTACTCTTTACGTAGCAATATATTTTACAATATCTAACGTGTTTTGCTATTTCTTGTTGGTTTGTCTAATGTTGGTGGTCCTATATAAAACATGGGATTCCTTTTTAAAAAAATAGTAAAAGAATCAGAACTACATTATGTTCACAATGTCAGTGACCGATATTGAGCAATGCCGATGTCCGATGTCGATCCATATCGTTGACCGTATTGGCCAAGATGTTTGCCATCCAATATGGGACCCATGTCGTTGAACGATATCGATCGATATCATAAAATACAATATGCCCGTATCGACCGAAGTGAATGTGCTACTTGGGATTATTGTGTCCGCTTCTCTTTTTGCTTTAGAAATTTTGAACATATTCTGCCAGTTCTCATTAACAACAATTTATTGACAATGTCAAGAAGAAGGAATTTACCGTACGCTATTGTTGCGTTGTTTTTAAAATTCTTAAAACAGAATGTCCGAAATAAGAACTTTGATATTCCATGTCATCAGTTTAAACAAACAAAAGCATCATTTTCAATATTCGCTTCCAGGTCTTGGAATGCTTTACCTAATTCCATAGTAGAAGTTAAAACATTTCATGCTTTCAAGAAAGCATTAAACACATACTTACTATGTGAACAGCGGGTAAGCTCAAGTACAAATGATATTCATATCGTAATTTGAACAACGAAATTTCAAGTAGTTTTTTCTACTGTCAAATGATGTGTAACTACATTCTCTCAACTTTTCATGTTTTTGTGTATTGTACGCACAGTATCTGTGTAAGGGCTAGTTTTTCATTGTCCAGTTATCTTTCCAGTTAACTAAAGGCCGATTTAGACGATACAATTTCTCGTACGACGAATCTTAGCGAAAGCAGTGTGCCAGCGTAAAAAGAAAATAAGTTGTGGATTTATACCATAGCATCTTGCCCTATTGTAGCATTCTTGCTTTCACACTCTGGCACTACTGCTAATCGTACGATTCATCGTAGCATAAATGCTGTCGTCTAAAGCGGCCTTAACTGCTAGTTAAAGTTAAAGTGAACTCTAACTTTAATATCCGTTTTTCATTTGCTTTTTAACTGGTGGTTACTTAACTTTTGGTTAGTGGGAACAGTGCGACGGTTGGCAATGGATTTCTACTATTTCGCCATCTAGGGAGTTGTTCAGGAATTATGAAAACAGTAGAATAGAGGATAGCACAGTAAGTTTTAAACAAAATACGCATCAATTCGCTAGTTTCTGAAGTAAGAAATATGAATGTTTGATTTCATTGAGAGATTTGTGGAATAAAGAAATAAGGTAGTAAACACACATATGTAAAGAGTTCAGTTACTATCTAAAAAAATACGTATATGTGACGCCGACCTGGTAGCCGTGTGGGTTGGGGGGCTACGTAAGCGACTCGAAGGTCCCGGATTCGAATCCCGGCTGGTGCATGGATCTGAATTTTAATTAGCATCGCATTCATAATCGTGACGGTCCGAATTCAGTTACTAAAAATCGCCCATACAAAATTAAGCTTACAAAGTTTATTTTTTACGTAGGCGTGACGGTTTTAGATCGCTGGCCCGCATATCCTTATACACTCTGGGAAAATAGATAAACTCCAAGTTATGGCCGCAGCTTCCGTGCTATATGTAAGGCTCTATATGCTTTATTTCCTTGCAAACAATTACCACACATCTATAAACACCTACCGGCAACCCAGCTTCCTAAAAGTGCTACGAAAGCTATATGCCATTATCATTTCATTAATATGAAGTTCATCAACATATAATAAGCATATGCCCCGTGAGGAGTTATGGCGAAACTTCGTCTTATGAATTATGAAGATAGTATGTGGCCTAGAAAATGGAAGGAGGCCTGGTGGATAGAAAAAGAAGAAGATAAGAACTTAATGAACTGGACCAAAGGTTTTAGCATTAATAAAGAATGGAAGATTATTGTTGACAAACACAGAAATATGTATGTTAATTGAGGTGTTAGGGGGCTCTAAGTTTGCTTAATGTTGATTCTCTTTTTGTTAACATAGGATGTTTTATGGCGTCTCTGATTGTCTGATTGTTCCAGCCAATGGGGAGGCTGCTTGATTTGGCGTCCCTGATTGGCTGCTTCTTTCGGCCAATGAGGGAGCAGGTAGACTATTGGGCTTGTATTTATATGTGTGTAATTTTTTGTACAGCCTCAGTGTATGTCTGATGAGGATCTTGGCTAGAAGGTCGAAACGTTACATGTAATTTAATTTTTACGAATAATATAGTCTTGTTCAGCAGTTCAGTGTTTTTTTATGAATTACACGTATTTTGCCACAAAAAACACGGACAGTATCTCGGGCCAGTCAAGAGGGGTTAGTTGAAGTCCAGTTCGATGCTTTATATTATACACGATGTACATGGGGTTCTAAAAAATGCATGTATTAACCCCCCCAACGCGGAAGAAACTAAATAGTCCCTAGCACCTTTCCCTATTTCTCTCTCACTTTACACCTTCATTTCAAAACTTACATTTAGGATTTGAACACCTCTAGGCACGTTTGGAATGTTACATTTCTCGTGTAAATTTTACGTTTTTCGCGGCCCATAAAGTAAAGTAAAGCGGAACTTAACAGGTAGTTCGAAGAACATGAGCGCGATTTCAAGCAATATCAAGCAAGAAATACAGTACCGTAATTGAAATTAATGTTTTTTTCATGAAAGAGTTCATAGGCAGAGAACAAATTTCTTCGGTTTTTGGATGCGTTTTATTTCGCTCGGTTGCAACTAACAAAGTAATTAAGATTTTCAGTTTGGGAGGGTATAGCCAAAATTAGAGCTTGTAAACAGAGTTTTGCAGTTTTGTTCCTATTTATTTTTAATTGTAAAAAAATAAGGTTGTACTCAAGAATTTTCGGGGGTTATACATTGGGTGGTCTAACAGAATCTCTGTATTTATATACTTCACAGTAATTATAGAAAAACACACAACTGATAGTCAGCGAAGTTCATGTACTTCATGAAATTGAATATGAATGTTTACACTTTTTTTTGTTACCCGCAACTAGTACTCTCGCAAGGAAAAAGGGATATGGTAAGGTGAAAAGCAGAGTAATGTTTAATAATTTTATTATTGTTTATCATTATCATTTTATGAATATTATGTTTGCTTCATAATCATATGGATCAACTTCACTTTTGGAACCCCTGCGTCCGCCAGCTACTGATCAATGTGTACGTTCTACACTACTCATTCCCTTGTAAATAATTAACGAAGTGGGGTAAAGGGATATTTAATCATCTTGTTTCAATTAGCTTTATTATTTGCTGGGTAAACTTTACTTAATGACCCACAAAAAGATGTAAAATTTGCAGCACAAATGTAAGATTTCAAACGTGAGTGGGAGTGTTGAATTGCAAAATTTAACGAAGCTTCGAGCCATGGAAGTATGAAATGAGAGCAAAAATTAGTTGGGACTGTTTATGTGGTTGCGTGTTAGGAATCAGCACATGGAGTATATGACAAACGTCATGCGCATCGCGTATAATGAACAAAATTTTGTAACCTGACCTTAAATAATCGTATTCACTCACTCGACACGTACATGATTTTTCGTAGAAAAGTAGTGTCATTCATAAATCGAAGTGTCGCTATTAGTATTCACACGCCGCCATGTTTGTGTGTTGACCAACTGGATTGAGTATTTAACGAAATAATAATGACACAGCTTTTCGTGACACTTTTTGTATTTCTGGCACTAGGAGTTTATAGAAATAATAATTACTTACAAGGGAATGAGTGGTATAGTTTGTACACATGGGTCAATAACTTGAGGAAGCTGCCAGTCATCAAGAAAAAGATGATCGTTTTTCTATTATCATTATCGTTTGGGGAATATTATGAGTTTGTCTCACAATCATATGGAAATTCTTTTCTTTCAGGATTACAGCTTCCGTCAACTACTGATACATGTATACGTTCAGCACCACTCATTCGTAAATAATTCACACATAACATCTAGCTACAACTAGAAATCCAAAAAGCGTTTCTAAATATCATGTGTTATTATTATTTTGTTAAATAAGCACTCGTGTTGATCAACACATACAAATATGGCGGCATGCGCAAGAATACTAACGACCTACTTAATATTCATACTTCATGTTATGAATGACACGTATTTTGATAGAAAAATCACGGACACATGTCGAGTAGCAAAGGCAGTTAAAGTTACCTTACAACATGTTTTCATTATACGCGATGCATCTGCCTTTTAACATTCACTCAATGTGCACTCTCAACTCGTAAGCAACTAAAGTTCCAGACACTTCTTTTGCTTTTTCGCATTTGCATCACTACAACCTTCGTTATATTTTCCGTTTCAATGCTTACATACAAATTGAAAATATTACATTTCTTCTGTAAATTTTACATTTTTGGAGCTCCAAAAGTAAACATCGCGTTTCAACACCACACACTTCCATCATTCTTGTAACTTTTACATTTTGAGGGAGTGCAAACACAAACTGACTTCATGCCCCAACCAGCACAAAACAAAATTTTTCGTACCGCACCTAACTGAATCTGAATTTAAAAAAATAATAAAAAGATGTTAAAAAGTTGGGTAGAAGAACTGTGATGTTTTCCTTATGTGTTCTAATACAATTCTATCATCCTCTTCATCGGAAGAGGATGAATCTGAAATCATATGCAACATCTTTCACAGGTGGCAATTACCAAACTTTTTTAAAACCTTCAGTTAGCGCGTTAACTGGAGGTAGAAGTACGGGTTAATTTAACTACCAGTTTGCTCAGTTTAACTGTTGGTGATGCATTAACTAGACATTGAAAAACGGGTAAACCACCAGTTAGAGTTTAACTGTTAGTTTCTAGCTAACCTGTACTTTAACCAGACAATGAAAAACTAGCCCTTAGTGTATGTGTGTATGATGTTTTTCACTTTGTTGTTGTTTTCCAACTGATTCCATTGCTTGTAGTGTTTTTCTTTTTTTTTTTTAATTGTTACTCTCTATACTCAATTGATTTTGTAACCTTTTTCATTTTTGTCTATATATTATTTTCTTTCTCTCAATGTATTCTTCGGACAGAACAGCCATAGACTGAAACTCGCCCGCTTAAATAATTTTTCAATTCAATTTCAATTTAATTCAAACCTTAATTCCTTGATATTTTAGTGTGTTCAAGTATCAAATAAACTTATGTTTGTATGTCATATAATTTATCTTTGTTGTACCCAACGGGACATATTTGTAAAATGTAATTTAATGCATATTGAATAAAGGCGGAATCCTGTTCGCTATTGTCTGACCCGCTGTTCGCCATTGTCCGACCAGGTAAGGCAATTAAAAAATAGCACCGCTTCTTTAAAATCTCATTTTATTTTTTGGCTTAGGCCTGAGACAATTTCCAAATGTTAATAACCACATTGTAGAGCAGAGTCTAAAGTTTATTTCCAACTATCTTGTTTTCTAAAATTGGCTAAATATTTTTTGTGCAATCTTTTTAGAAGCCTAGGTGTACGCGTTTACTGTTCGTTACTCCTTTTTTACCTTTATGTGCCTATAAAAGGTATGAACAAAGGACGTTATGCTACTTAGGTTAAATTATAAAAAGATTAAAGATATACGGACTAGTATTTCAATTTCAATAAATATTATTTCTAGAAAACCTTTGTGTCCCTTGGTTCTGCATATTCACCAAGGACCAAAGTGATCTTAATTGTGTTGAACAAATTATATTATGTTGTTTACTGAGAACTTCTTAAACATTTTTTGTAAGTGAATTGAGTTTTACAAATATATCGACTTTATGAATATATATGAAGTATGAATATATCGACTTTAATATTAATTTCCTCTATTCGTGAAAGCAGTGGTTCTGCCAGCCCCTCCTGGGGAGTAAGTCTTCGAAATTTTCGAGTACACCCCAACTTATTTTTTACGGTAAAAAAATATAGAAACCGTGCAAAACTTCACTTACATCCTCCCAATTTTGATTTCATAACCCCCAAACTAAAAATCCTGGTAGAATCCGTGTGAAGAAGTTACGAGCGGAAAAGGAACATAATTTGTTCTAGGTGTTCCCAATAACGAAGTGTTTTTTATTGTTTTCAGAAGATAATTCGCACTGTGATATCCCTAAATTTCTTATTTATGGTATCGCATAAGCAAAATCCGATTGATAGTTTATTTTTGTTATTTGTGAGTGAAAATTCTTTATTAATATTTATATACTATACAGTTGCCTATTGGCCTCCTAGAATACGCTATTGTCTTGGTCTTGGTCTTTAGAACTGCAAACTAAATACGCTATTGCATTCAAATATTTATTCACAACCTCAGTATCTAGTGCAGATCTTCGGGCAATATTGCGTTATTGCCAGTTGTACTAGTTCATTAAACAGGATATTACACTTTTAGCAATTCAAATAACTAAGAAGAAGCAAGTCGATCTACAATCTGTGCTGTGAAGTAATACACTATACACTCACAATGGAGTTGTGAATTCGTATTTATTACGATTTTCTTGTTCCTTTTTAACATTGTAAGTCTTAATTTGTCTTATTGAATAAACATTGAAAGTAGTATCTACAACAATGTACATTATAATATCTATATCTAAATATTTTGCTAAGATTTTAATTTTTAATTCAGATTCTAGTGAAATCAGTAAGAAAATTGCCAGTAGTTTCTTCGCACAAGTATTGAAAATAATGAGAACCTTTAGGCAAGATTAAGGTATTCTATTTCTTTCCAGTAATTGATCCTGCTATTTTGACTTGGTAAGGTTAGTTAGCTGTTTTTGAGCTTGTATTACTTACGTTAGCATAGATTAAGGGTCATTCAAGTATTACGTAATAATTCAAGGGGTAAGGTGTTGACTCTTCTTATTTTTGATGACAGTGGGGAGGGGGTCAGAGCAATGCTTCCGTAAGATACACGCGAGATAATGCGTGGCAAAGTTCTAGGCAAGTGCCGGAATTTTTGGTGCGGTTAATATTGATAAAAGCAATCAAAAAGTAAAAGTGTCATTTGTTAATTATTTTATATATAATATACAAGTATTCACTTACAAACACATTAGTGTAAATTTATAGGGAACACTTCCATTATACTCACTTCAGTTCATTTGAACGAATCACATTACTTTATTTCCATTCCGGCTCTATAGATTCGTTCAATCACGTAAGAATCGATGTTGTAAACAATATTTTCGTTAAAATTTAAAAAAATATTTACTCGAAATTCAGAACCATAACAATTAAAGCATAGCTAGATTTTACTAAACAAAGATTCGGAAGGCCACCATCACAATCACTGCAAGACCGTGAACAGCGAATATGTCTTCGAAATCATTGGAAAGGTCTGTATGAACTGCTTTCTCATTTACCGCCAAACACATTAACAGGCCATCAGAACCTCCTACCTCTTCCATCTCCATGTATAGTCCAACTCCTTCAGGAAACATTTCATCCGCTACAACGGTAGGCTTCATGTTAGCGGTTACCTGCTTATAATTATGGAAAACGACAAACGTTCCGTCAAATATATCAAAATTACAGGAGGAATATCTCATCTAATTCCTTCCCTTTGGGTATGGCTCCCTGGATTGAAGCTACATTACCTCTTTGAATTGCCATGCTTTTCTTTGGATAAGAAAGGTGCTTGCTCTATCATCACCAGATGATTGTGTGATACGCTTACCTATTTCTTTTATGAAGTTGAGGCCTTCTTTTCCCCATGAACCACTAGATTCGATAGCAATGGGTATGAAATGGTACTTCTGTGCAAGATTATTATATTTTATTCTTTTTTCCGCTTCTTTTCGACTGGCGATGTTTCCCGCCTGGACTGAGGAAAAAGGGAGGTTGGAAGGAGCGAACGTGTCTGAGCAAGTGAAGTCCCAAATTAATGGTTTGCCTCTCCTCCAGGGTAACAGAGTCATCCCATCTGGTCTTTTACCGTCTGTTCTGCTACATCCAGTAGGTTCTCGTACTGCAGGAATGCCAGCTGAGATTAGTGCTCTCAATATAATGTCATTAACATTCGAGTGACGAGGATGCCTACCTGCGCTCTTTGAACAAGAAAGGCCATGTAATCCTTTTTTATTTACTTCTGTTTTACATGCCTGACATTTGTGACTTTCACAAATATCTGCACCCAGGCGAATTCCAACTGCTATTCGGAAACTTTCATTGCTTAGGTGAAGGCCGAGAGGGGGCGAAGGTAGAGCTTTGAGCCAAGTACCTGCTTCGAAGGAAGACGCGGCAATTATTCTGGCTTTGTCCTCTAAGTTTTCTGCAGTCTGGAGTAAGAACGAGAGGTGTGATTTGATAATGGGCTCATCCCATGTAAATTGCTTTGATCTAGTATCGAGTTCGGGCAAGAATTATCCAACTAATAATGACCAATTTGAAGAGCAAGTCTCAATCTCAGAATCCCCATGAGAACTGATATCATTTTGGAGAAGTGATTCTATCAGGCATCGGGAACCATAGAATGACGCCAAAAAGGCGGGAATAGCCAAATCTAAGGCGCGACGAATGCCTAGTCCTCCAAAATTGACAGGGAGAGAAGCCTGAAGCCATGTGTGGTCAGGAAGGAAACAATTTAGGATGGATTCTAAACCAGATTTAATGGTGTTACCGTAACGTTCAAGTAGATCTTCTTCTCTCCAAGAAGGCGAACAACGCAGAAAATATAATAACCTTGGTACGGTAAAAGAAGATCTTAGTAAATAAAATGCTGAGTGAGCAGAAATCGATGAAAGACGTGAAAAGTACGTTTCAAGTTTGGCTATTTTCCCAATTAATAAGGATCTCCTTGCTTCAGTAGAGAGGGCAGCACCTAGAAGAAAAGCATTTGACGGAGACATTAATTGAATGCCTGGAGCCACTTCGTTGAACATTGTGAGAAGTGCGTGTGTGTGTTCGATTGTAGTTTCTAAAAAGCCAATCTCACATTTGGAAAAATTAAGGTCAAGTCCAATTGTAATTGCCTTCTTATGGATATCCTTTAATGTATTTAATATAGTATCCGGGTCTCCAGCTATGGTTCCGTCGTCTAAGTACCATATATTCAAGTCAGTGTTGATATTATTGACAATTGGTTGAAGAGTCATTGCAAATAATGCAGGTCCTAAAGGGTCCCCCTAAAATATTTCGTTAAAATTCATTTTTAGTATTTAAAGTTTGTGATTTCCATTGTTGTGTTTTCATCATGAATAAACTTATTTCGTTTCTTTATAACAATATAAATTTAAAAATACTCTAATCTACTTGGACAGTTTATTTTTGTTGCGATCGCAATTGAATCAAGTGGTACTTGGGGTAAGGCAGACCTTAATTTTATTAAAGAGGTTAGTCGACTAATACAGATCGTTTCAGGTGATGCCTGCGCGACCACCTTCCTAATCCAACGCCTAAGTATCGCAATTCAGCGAGGGAATGTATTTTCTATTCTTGGTAGGTTGCCTCCTGGGAAGGCATTAGATGAGATTTTCCTCCTTTAAAGATGTTTTTTAAAGATTTTATTCAAATTTTGTTTAAATTCAATTGTTATTTACGAATTCACTTCATTGTGTAATTTTTGTCTACAGTTGATATTATGTCGAATCATTGAAGTAACAGTTTTGTTGTGTGAATTGAATACCACTTCGGTGTTGATTTTTGTAATTTAAAAAATATTAAAAATATAACAATAAGAAATATTTAAATTTATAATTAACAATAATATAATCACATTCTAAACAATCTTCTCATTAGAAAAACGTATTATTTTGTGTTAACTGAAAAAGTCAGTGTTCGTGTTCGAGTGATTTATTTATTTTATTCTTAAATATTGTTGATGTTGGCAAATGTTAGTGATACTATTCATCTATATCAGCAAAGGATTGCATCTCAAATAAAAATTCAAAAATCAGCAAGAAATGATGGACGTTTTTAGAAACACCTGGTTTACCAAGTAAGGGTTTATTTTCAAAGTTATGTGAAAATGACGACCTTTTAATTACCTTGCAAATTATATATTTCACAATATGTAATTACATATTGTGAAATATACTCGGTTAAACCTAACTTTTCCTTAATTAGTGACCATGAAAACGTGGAGGTTAGGTGCGGTTATGTATCTTTACAGTATTTTTAGACAAACAAACGAAAGTGTAAAGATACATAACCTTACCTAACCTCCACGTTCCCACGGTCACTAATTGAGGCACTGGGTTAAACTCAACTTCTACTGCAAACGCGATCAAATCGATCCTATTAAAAAGTTCATTGATATTTTAACCCTCCACTTTTCTTGGTGATTATCACATTAGTCTACATTAGGAGCTCAATGTGTTGTTACTCATTATGTTACATCGTTTAAAAATATTCTATTCAATTTAATTTTACGATTATTTTCTAATTATATTTTACATTAATTGGTTTTTAACTAAATTCGGTTTAGTTAGGTTTGATATCATATTAAGTTCAGATTACATTCGATAATGCTTTTCAAGAAGGAATTAAAATCACTATCCAGTTCCATTGGTTCGATTCTAAAAATGAATCGAACCTCTGGAAATGGATGGTGATTCCATTTCCTCAGGAAGCGAAGTGATTTAATGGATTTGAAAAGTTATTTGTAGTACGAAATAACAATAAAAAAAAATAAATGAGAAGTCTTATGTAAGATCAAGGGAAGGAGGTCGGCTATCTGCTTATTTTTATTTACACAGTATAATATGACTAAAATGTGCACACTCTTAGATTAGTTTGGCTGTGCACACCATAAACTAAATTTGTTTCTAAATTAGTAAAAAATGTCCTTAAGATTCGTTGGAATTATTTCAGAGTTAACTTTAGATGCCATCAGCCAAATTTGTGAGGAATGTAACGTTCGGATTTTTTTTAGCGTTATTTGAACGTGAAAAACAATAGAGTTTGAGTCATGAAAGTGTCATGTAATAATATAAGTTAGTGAAATACATGGTACTATATTAGGCCTATTACTCAAAAGTCATGATTAGAGGAAAGCAATAACGTACAAGGCGGAGCCTCATCCATTAGTATTACTCCGCCGCATGACGGACATATCAATGTTATCAACAGAAATATCACGTAATTATAAAAAAAAAATCCTTTAACCCGTCTTCACTCGCTATCGCTTATTCGGCATTACTTCATGTTTGTGCTTGGATTTCTTGTGTGGAAATCATTAGTATGGTAGCATACAGTTGGCACCAAGTTGTTTGGCAAATCTAATCTTTATCCTTATTTCAGATTTAACGAACATAGTTTTTGTTAAAGGTATATCACAGATTCAATAATTTCAATCATAAATATTTAAATTCTTTTAGTGTCATAAAGGTCGTATACCTTGTGTAATGTTATAGATAACTGTCAGTTAACAGATTTATCAACAGTAGGGCTACCTTCTTCCAGAAAATTTTATTGACATTACCTTGTTGATATGACAATAGTTTGTTTTATAAATATGCTTGTTTCTAGTTTTCCTTAGTTTGTCCTTATTATTGCTGCTTTCAGTTGTGGAGATAATAAGGACTTCAATCACTTCACTTCAACCAATTTGATATTCATTGCTTGAGAATGTTAATACTGAAGCTGATTATCTTGATGTGACTATCAGGTATAATATCGTGTAGAAAAACAAGCATATACGCGAACAAACGTCTAAGTGACATTTTCAAATAAAAAAAAAATCACGAGTACATTTTTATATATAACAGGAAAAATAAGAGGTATAAAGTATTCATACTTCACACAAAAGCAGACTTTAGTCTAACATCTTTTCGTGCAAAGTATGAATATTTTGTACCTCATATTTTTCCTGTTATATATAAAAATGTACTCGTGATTTTTTTTATTTGAAAATGTCACTTAGACGTTTGTTCGCGCATACGCTTCAACTGTTGAACCGAAGCGTTTTCCTAAACTTGTAGTCTGCCTTTTAAAGGTCAGTACAGCATATCGCCTTACTGACTCTAAAGAGGTTGACAATGATATCAACGAAATGATCATCGATTTAACAGTTTTCTCTATACAACATTACACCTAAAAGTCACAGGGCCTAAACCAAAGTGGCTTATAGGCCACAAATAATTCAATTGAGTGGCACACCACAAAATATTGATTTTACAGGAAAAGCGCTTCCATGAAAATACTTGTTTTGGCAATGCTAAAATTTTATATCTATGGTATTGCTAGCAAGTAGACGGTTCTTCTGAACTGCATTCAAATCCTAGCTAAAAGTATTATTGCATGGTTTATAAAAACAAAACCAAGCTGAAATGCATTCCGAAGAACAAACAGTTTATTTTCTACGGAGAAAACCATTATCTTATGACATACATTGCTCAGATGTTACTTAACCCTTTTGTGTTATTTGTGCCATTTCCAGAGAGGGAGAAGAATTAGTGAGATATGTATTATACGGTATCTTGGGATCGTCCATACTCCAAGCTAAAGGTATACAGAGCCAGAGAAGATTTTTCAGAGAGGGGGAAATCCCAACCTTCTCCCGCTAGAAAGCGACCACTGGGTAAAACTGTGAGAAGACATGTGGAATGAACTGTATCGTTGTACTTGGCAGCTTTGGGTTTTATCGTCGTCCTGGTCACTTCAATGGCAAATAAACACAAGCAAGGTTTGATCGATGGCAACGCTGTTTTTGCAGGCTTATTTTCAGATGCTTTTCTATCATTGTGAGGCTCACCCTTAATACCCCTGGCTTGATTGCACTAGACCTTGTGACATGTGCCCTTGTTCCACTGGCAAAAAGTGTACTATTTGAGAATGGTATATATCGATTCATTTTAGTACAAAAATGTTACGTTCCACAGGCACAGTCATTACGGAAGAAGACGCTAGCTAGATGCCATAAGCTGTTTGTTTGACGTAAAAAGTCAGTTTTCATTGGGATGTAGCATGTGCCTTTATTTCAATGGACCACTCAATTCAATACCCAAAACTCACATCACAATATTATCTTAAACGGTATTCATTTATATTCCAATTCAATTTAATCACAAATAAGCTATTTATGCTGAATTATGCGAGCAGTTTGGTTGTATTTATGAACAAAAATGTAGAGCTACATTTCATACAACACATAATTACGTAATTTTTATCCATGAATACATTTCTTTGGTATTTTATTTATTAGTGATCGGTTATAGGCAATGTTAGATTAAGTAAGCTCAGGTCAGAGTGGCCGTGTTTACTCTATTTTTTAACTTTCATATTATGTTTGAATTGTAGTTCCATTGTTTCTTCTGTACCAATAGTTCATTGGTCTGAAACTGGAACTGGGTCAGTTACAGATTCTGAGTAACAATTTATCCGCCTTAAATGAGTTTGTAGAACTTCTGAACTGTCCCAATTCCTGTTTCAAATGAGAACGCATAAAACATATGCAGGGCTTAACCTGATATTTAAAAAATGTTAACAATTTTGAGAAAATCCGTTAATAAATATTAGCGGAATTTTTAAGATTGCATTTCTAAATAACAGTAATATTATTATTAAATATGTTGTATTGTACGGCGATTGCCATGCTGTGTTTGAAACACTTGAAGAAATCGTGAGTGAGAAACATTCTCCAGAATTGGTTGATCTTCCGCTATACTTTGTTCAGAACATTATCCGAGATAAAATTCTTAGACATTTAGTATTAAACGTTTCTAAAACTTATAATAAACATTATATTTACTTTTTCTCAGTTTCTTCTGCTGTTTCATTTCTGGAAACACATCTCGCAAGCAAGCAGCATGACTGAAACAAAGAGCTTGTCAGTATTCACGGCGAAAAAGAGTATTTAAAATAATTGTAGGTGTTCAGAAAAATAATAAACCCCCTAATAAATTTTGACAACGCTATCGGAACATGAAATCGAGTTTTAATTTTTAGTAACTTAAATATCATCCTAGTATTTGCAAAACACGCTCGTTTACATTACTAACATCTTACCATGGTTAACATTAACCGAGATCATTTAGTAATGGAAACGCCAGTTACCGTTAACGGGGGTTTCAATTTTAACCAGCGTCAAATTATGATGGGTAATTTCTTACGTTAGTAATCTGAACGCAAGTCATTAGGCGCGGCTCATTTCGTGAGTTTATTTCTTTCTTTATCGAAATATATAGCATCCTAGTGATGCGTATCGCTTTTAAAGTATAAAAGAATGATGGCAGAATTAATCTACAAAATAATACGCTAGAATCAATTCATTTGTGTTCATTATTATATAATTTAAATATCTACCATTTAACCTTTGAGTATGGAAAAAGATTCCATACTCTAAGCGTATAACCGGTTTCTTTATTGACAATGGCAGTAACCAAGTTAAGTTCCGTAGTCTAAACAGAGTTACTTCAACAATGATTTTTACCTTCGTAACAATATCAGTAAACGAAACAAGGCATTAGTATCCATGGTTAAGAAGAAAGTACCCATGAAGAAAAATAAAACTAAACAAGAAAAGAGAAGAGGGTCATTCCAATGGTAACGTACAAAAGTGCGTATAATAGAAAGGCTATAGAAGAAATTTGCATATTGTTAAAGTGTAATGTTTATAACATCCACGGAAATATAGTGCAAAAATGCGTCAGTAAAGTGTAATCAAAATTTAAAAAAAAAAAATCACAGAAAAAAACAGCGGAAGCTTTATTCCTTTTCTGGCATAAGAAATCAAGAATAGCTGGTTTCAGGTGTTTTGTACATTGATGTCATAAGGTAATTATGAGCTTACAAAATCTGTGCCACTAAAGCAGTTAGAACTAAAAATGACCTTGAACGATACTTTGACTGCAAACATATCTATTGTAAATTTCTCACATGCGTTGAGAAACCTATTGAATGGAGAGCGTAGTTTACCTGTAGTTTTGTTACTAATGCACTGCAATGTTAAAGGTATACGCTTGTTGGACACTTTTGGTAACACTTTCTTTCATTAATATTTAACAGCTAAGACCTAACATTTCTCTTGTAGAACACTCAATCTTACAGATAAAATACAGCCTTGGATTAAAACACTGGGGTTTAGTTAACTTTCTATTGGGGTTTCAAGGAAAGAACCTACTAAGTTTGGATAGAAGATGAAGGCAATAACACCCATGCGTTTATACAGACTAACGTTTAGAACTATAAATGACGGAACGTTGAGAGCATCAGAATATATGACGGACGGAATAGAACCCAATAGAATGAAGCAAGCTTCTCTGCGGCGAAGATGTAGACTTGGAGTGAAACCTCCGTCGCTCTTCGTACTGCAAGTGGCCTCTCGAGACAAGGCCTTCTTTCTTCTCGACGAGAACTGCACCGGATTACTTAACCTTGCTCTCTCTCCTGGGTGGTTCAGAACTGAGTCGGGTCATCTCAGCGAAGACTTGTTGTCGTTGGTAATATAGTGCAGACGGGCCACGAGATATCAAATATCGTTTTTTTTAATACAAAACCCGTTCTCTCTGTTCTTGCAGATAACATAACTCTCGGCCAATTACAAATCGAAGCACACGCCCACCAGGGCGAAGTAGTCTTCTCAGAGCCAATCAAAACCAAGCTGGCTTTAAGTTCAGTGTGCGAATTAACGGGGGGGATGCCGGGGATATCCCCCCTGGCAAATAAGTTTCCTACCCTGACAAATTTATTTTTCGTCCCTGCCAGGGATAAATTTCTACCCCTAGAAGATGTTTTGATCAATATTAGATAGAAAATCGGAACTTTTTATTTGGCAGATGTTGAAATAATTTTCATGGAAGGGACAAGGGTATATACACTTTTACTAGCAGCTAAGAAGCCTATTTAGAAGCCATTTCTTTTGTGATGTTTATGAAGTAGCTTAATGTGAAAGATATAGTATGATTGGTTTGATTTAGTAACCTCCTATTGAAAATGGGACTTCACTCTCTCTCCGCTGGTCGTTACCGTCGCTGACCGAAGATCGTGGAGTCCCGAATTCGATTCCCGGCTCTGCCAACATTTTTTTCCAAAGTGAGAAGGTCTGGGACGGTGCCTACCTAGGTTCGTGATGCAATTGAGGAGCTGCTGTGAATAAAAGACAATGGCGATCAAAGTTGAGAGATTCGGGTCTTCCCTCCCAACCCATCTGGTCAGCGTGGGAGCAGTAGACCAACTCCTCCCTCCGGGGAACCGCCTCAGCCAGTAATGGGTCGAATATGGCTGTGATTTATTATTATAATTATATATATATATATATATATATATATATATATATATAT
>JAGDQP010017696.1:19993-37988 GCA_022664845.1 Lepisma saccharinum | reverse complement strand
TAAGTTGTTTGACGGTTAATTTTGTTGCATTTTATGTTCAACATCACTCTTATTTTTACTACTTGCGCTAAGTGATCTGAGAAACCGCTGTTAATGACGTGGAGGTCTTTGTATTTTAGCTTATTGTTAACAATGAATTGATCAATGGCGCTTTTAGTATCTTTCGTGATCCGCGTAGGTACCCTAATGATAGCTTCCATGTTGAATGATTCTAATAACGATTTTAATTCTTACGCTAATAACATACGCGAAGAATACACAGAATTTCACTCTTCCATTTAATGATTAATGGACAAAATAATATTTTGACTGTATGGGTCATTTATGACGCGATCTTGGCGTTCCGAGAGTTAAATACGCTTTCATTTTTTTCTTTTGTTACTAAATCGTCTTTATCGACGTTATGCACGAAACTCCAGAAACAACACAAAAAATACACGAATTAACTCCTTTAGCCAGGAGAAGGGTAATTATACGTGATGTAATTTATATAAGTACTGTAGCACATGAGTTTCAGGGAGGAATTTATCAATGAAATAGATTTGCCAAAGAGAGATAAGCTTAGTAGAAAGGGAAAACGAATGACCATGTACTGTAGAAATAGGAGAATCTAGATCACCTTATCATTTGCCTCCCCCATTAAGGGGCCCCACTTCAACTTTGGGGGGGGCAGGGCCCCCAAAGCCCCCCCGGGATTGGCGCCCTTGGGTCCCGAGGTTAGATCATTATCCACTTGGTCTATAGGGCTAATTGTTATTTGGGCCCAAACCTTGAACATGAAGTAAAAATGTTAACTTTTACATTAATTTGAACTGACTGCGTTCCGGTTCACGCTACTATAATGTAGCCTAATGTATTTTATTTTATTTTATGAAATTGCTTACAGTTCAAATTTGTTATGACTGCTTTTCATTCAATCTTGCTTTGCTTGCGATTTTGGTAAATAGCCAATTGAATCACGTGATACACTTACCTTATGAAAAAAAAAACACGTGTTTCAATTGGCTACGCACCCAAATCGCAAGCAATGCAAGGTTTCGTCAAAATCAATTTTAAGGGCTGATTTTCACAACAGATTTCGTTACTTGCGAATGGGTGAATAGCTAATTGAAATTCGTTTTAGGGCTAATTTACATGCACGCTTTGCTTGAAATTATAGTGAATAGCCAATTGAAGCACGTACTTTATTACGTAATACGTAGAACACGTTTGAATTGGCTACTCACATAAATCGCAAGCAACGCAAACTTTCATGAAATCCAGCCCTTGCAGGTAGGACACGTAATAGGGGAGCCTACAACACGTGTTTCAATTGCCTACAGACCCAAATCGGAAGCAACTCAAGCTTTAACGAAAATTAGCCCTTAGGTTGTCAAGTTCTGGGTTAGGCTGGCTTTTCATACTGGTGCTTGCTCCGTGTTTTGCTTTTGATTTGGCAAATTGAAACGTATGTTCTTATTGTAACAAGAGTTTTCAGTTAGGGCTGTTTATCAAGAAAGCTTGCATTGCTTGCTTTGCGTGAGATTTGGGTGAATAGCCAATTGAAAGACGCAATACACTTACCTTACAATACAACACGTAATAAAACAGGCGTTTCAATTGTCTACTCACCCAAATCGCACTCAAAGCAAGCATCGTAAGCTTTATTGTAAAGCATCCCTTACCCGTAGAAATCGCAAGCAAATTTCGGAGCGAGCACTTGCAAGGAAAGCTACTGTTAGTTTTCGCATAGATAATTTATCATAAAAAATGCCTCAATATTACAAATAATTATTAAAAATATATTTATAAAAAAATAAACTTAATTCCGGATATTTATCCGAATGTAAACGGCAAAATCTATAGAAATAAATGTTTTTTCTTGCTATTATTTTCTTTTTGCTTGAGTTCATTCTTCTCGGAAAAGTGTATATTACGAAATGGAATATTGGAAAGCTACAAGCACATCTGATATTGTTGTCACCTGTGCTAATTCACAAGTAATAATAATGTCAAACTGAATTGGGTGTTGAAAATCATTATTTTTTGACGTGATACAGCGTCGGGCTGACTGGTAATTATTTTTGAAGATGAGAAGTTGTTGTAGCTAGTTTAAGCATGTAAAGGAAAACTACCGTGTATTTTAAATTTATTTTATTTGTTTGTAACATTAATACGTATTTTGGTTAACATAAGTAAGGTGTTGATATTCCTGAAGGAAGAGAATTTTAACAAAATAGAACTATAAGTTGTATTTCCTAGATTGTTGATACTTGTGTACATCAGTATCAAAGCAAATGAAGTCATTTGGAGGCGTCTTCATTTTTATCATATGGGAGGAGGGGCGATTTGGTCTACACGGACATTGCAAAGTAGGGAGAAACATCTCACCTAGATTCGTAGTAATAGAAGCAATCATGTACTTTTGCACATTTTAACATTAGTTACCTCGAGTCTAATTTAATTTTGAAATCTTAGTCGGAAATATAGTTATCGTAGATTGTCAAAAACGTTAACCTAGATTTAATAGTTTTTGAAAGTGCAAGGCGTTTTAGACCGAAAATGCAGCTACTGATATTTTTCGCTGAAAGTGAAGGTAAGTATAATTAGGTAAAGTCTACTTGAGGTCAGCCACAAAAAAGTATAATGTTTGCAACGTATGCCAAAGGAATTTAAAACGCAAATAAAAACAAGCGATTTTATTTCGAAAAAAAAACTTGAACAATTTAAGGGTAAAGTGCAGTTCGTGGCAGCCTAAAGATGTAAGTATTATCCTGAGGAGAAAGGTAATGTTTTTAATGTGTGTGGAACTGTTCAAATGCGTAATAAACAACATTTTAAGCCATGGAAATATGAAATGAGACTGAAAGAACAAAAAATACGTGTAAGTATTACCTTTCATCGCTTCCGCGTTGTAGGAAGGCATTTGGAATCGGTATTAAACATGATGTTCATCGCGTAAAATAGAACTAACGTGTATACATTCTTCCGACATCATGCCTGTGAATTTTGTTGCAAAATACGTGGCGTTCATAAAATATATGACTTCACTAGTATTTCTCTACGTAGGCATATGTTTTTGTGTTCAAATCAAGTACGTATCTATGTTAATAATTGTAATTATCTTTTCGTAACTCGTTTTGGGTTCATGGATGTTGTTTATAGAAGTGCATGTGTCAATTATTTGTAAGAGTATGGGAAGTATACAGCGTAGGTTCCCTGGACGTCTCGGTTTGACCTGGACATTTCCGGTTTGTAGAAGATGTCGCGGCCGGTGTGAAGACTTGGATTTAGTAACAAAAGAAGCAACATTTGCTTACCATACCGAATTTTCTTTGCTAATCTAAATATTTACGTTCGTCGTTTGAGGTCCTTGTTAAACACAGTGTGTCACAGTAGCTGGCTGACCTAAACGAGACCTTATCGTGTAATGGGAGTTTTTTTAAGGGCGGGTGGTATTTAAATTATGGCCCGCAAACAGTATAATTTTTCATTAAAAATATAGCATTTCCAACGTGTGTAGAGTCTTGAAATACATAATGGTACAAAGTATTTAGTCATGGAAGTGTGAAATAAGAGTGATCTAGCGATATGTACTGGGTACTATATAGCTTCTTGCGCCGTGAGGGCAAGCATATTCAGTATCTTTTAAACGCCATGTACATCGCGTCTAAGGAAAAAAGAAATAATGAACCTGAATTTAACTAACACTTGTTCGCTCGTTCGGGACACTGTCCGTGTTTTTTGTTGTAAAATATCTGTCATTTATAACGGAGTGTCGTCATAGGTATTCATCCACATGCCGCCATATTTATTATATATCTCAAGTACGTATTTCACAGTTTCACACACAGTGCATTCTGTGTACCATCCCTCCATGCAATCGTGTTCATACGGTAGCGCTAATAATGTTTAGATGATAACATACACCTGGTTATAACTGGGCTATTGAAAGCTACTATAGGATCAACAGATTGCCCAATTTTGCTGCCTAAACCAACATAACCCTTGAACGCTCTTAACGGTTAAAACAAGACATTGAAGATTATAAGCCACCTGAAAATATAATCCCTACCCTTTATAGGAAACGCTGTTCCCTTTATAGGAAACAATACATACTAGATGGCCCTTAGGCATATGTGATTTTGTGAAATCAAATATTCATCCTTTAAAGTTGTTCCGATCCGTGTGAAACTGAGTGTTGTGAACTTTCAGCTCATTCACGCAATATTAAGGCTCCTCGCTATTCTCTCCCCCACTTTTTAGCATTTTTCAAAATCTGATAGCATTATAAAAATTTTGGAAAGATACATCTCTAGTACTTACAAATTACTATGAAATACAATGGACAGCGATCTCGAGATCTTGTCCATTGATGAGTGATTCGTTGTCAAAGATTATGACGTCATTATTTAATTAACAACGTATCACTCATGAATGGACAAGATCCCGAATTGCAACAAAACACAGATCATTGCATGAAAAGATTTTATCACGGCGTAAGAATGGAAAGATTTACAGAAGATATTGGGTTGAGCATCAGATGTAGAATTAGATAAATGAGCGAAATTAGTAAAGAAACTAGGTGATTAATTTGATGCAGCCCATGAGAATGCATTTAATGTAATGAAAGTAAGCAACTTTTAATATTGCAAAGTAAAGGACGAAAAGGTCTTCCTATAACTGGAATTAATCGCAGATTTGAAGTGAGTGAAGAAGAAAACGCGTAGACATGAACGCGTAGAACAGATAAAGAACAAAGGAAACATACGAGGCAATATAACGAAATGTCGAGATTCAGCTAAAATAGTTGTCTAGCAGTGAAGGTGAAGGAATAAACAGCACTCTCTTAATTTAGTTCAAAGTACACAAATAGACTCGATATAGTGAACCAAGCACTTCGGGAACCAGAGGTACATTCGATATTTTCACTCTAGCAAAAATATGTTGCATTTGAAGAACTGCTGTGTATCTAAAGATTTAGGCAGATGCATGGTTAGTGCCCGAATTGCGGTTCATTTAAAATAGCTGAACACTGCAGAAGTCTTTAATGGTAATATTAAAAACCCAACTATTAATCATACTTTGATACAGTGTCGACGAAAAGAATTCAGAGAACAGAAACAAAATTTATCTAGCGGATTACAACTGTTTGGTGTTAAATAGAAATAGACTTTTTCAATTAAAATTGAAAACGATTTTTCTATTAAAATTGAAACAGACTTTTTCGATTAAATATCGATACTGGTTTATCAATTAAAATTTGAATTTCGAAACTTTATTTTTTTTTTTTTGCGATTAAAATAGAAACCTGAATTTTTAATTCAAAATCGAAACCAATTTTTAGATTAAAACAATACATTTTGATTACGATTTTTATATTTAAAGTAGAAATCAATATTCCAGGACATATTGTGTTAAAATCAAAATTCAGTTTCACTGGATTCAGGGGAAATAGAATTAGGATTGTCCATTGAAATTAAGAGGTTTCTGTTATTGTGTGTTGAAAATGTGCTTGAACTGGTTCGAGTTTTATAGAATCTCCAAACTTCTTTCCGCTATACACTAACATGTGTAACGTTTAAATCAATGTAAATAAAAGTCAATTTTTCTTGCGTTTAATTTAAATATAAAACGATTATATATAATTCAAGTGTTCATTTTACGTATATTTTACTCAGCGTTCGAAAATCGTTTTAGATTTAAATCTATTACATTTAGGATCAATGTTAAAATTATATCCACAAACATTTTTAAAGAAACCAGGCAACACATCTAAAGTATAACTTCAGTTAAAGTAAAACTTTATTTATATATATATATCTATTATTGCAAACTAGAAGTAAACGAAAGTTCACACTCATCTGGAACATCTGCAGTCATGAATCAAAAGTACGTGTTGTAGTATATTAGCTCCCAACATAAATTCCAGAGTCAACAAAAGCCAAACATTTATTAAACCAAAGCATAGTGATGGTAAACTTTAATTATCGAGCAATGAGGTTCTCTTCAAGTGGTTCAACAACTATGATCCCAAATACAAAAAAGAGCACTTCAGGACATTCACCATATTATACACTCTGATATACCTACCAATATTTGTTTTTCCTCTTCTCAATCTAATTATCTGATACTCCATCTTATGGCATCCATAAATAGCCTTTCTCATGTCCAAATTCCAAGATTCTACTATATGTAAGGAAATAAGAATTCCCTTCTCCGATTAACAATGTCAACTACACCTAAAAAAAAAAAAAAGAAAAAAGAACACATACAATATTCTTTTTTGAAAAAAACATCCAAGAAAAACAATAGTCAGGTAACACCAACAGTTTTTTTTATAAATTCCACCACATGACGTCATCTACCATTCTCGTCATATTATAACAATATCTGCATGGAAATTTCCAGTAATTTGACTGATCATAGGGCCATTCTAGAGCGTTCAACTTTGGTGCAATGCGATCTTTCTGGTGGACAATCATCGTATGCGGGTTTTCTCAGGATTCTCCTGTTTCCTCGTCCTTTTTCCACCTACGTGGGGTCGACGTTTCTGATGAGTCTTCTCTACAAAGCCCTGTCCTGAACTTCTTTCCCCTGACAGACTTTTCTCCCCGAGATCATTTTTAACCCTATCCATCCATTTCCTCCTTGGCCTCCCTCTACCTCTCTTGCCCTCCATTGCCATCACTCTTTTGACTACATAGCCATTTTTGTTCTCATACTGCAGTCTTATTTTTTGTATCATCTAAGATATCTCTTCAACCTTGGTTGTTCCTCTTATTCCCACTCACTGTTATCCCACACATCCAGCGTAGCATTCTCATTTCTGTAACATCTAATCTCTTTTCTTGTGCTTTCTTTATTGGCCATGTTTCAGCTCCGTACATCATTGCTGGTCTAACCACTGTTTTGTACATCATCCCTTTACTCTTCACCGAATTTCCGCAGTCTCAGCGAATGCCGCATACTATCTTCCAATTTTGCAATCCCTCTGGGATTCTGTGTTATTTTCGAGTCCAAATCGCCATTCTTAGTAACATATGAGCCTAAATATTTAAAAACTTTTCACTTTATTCAATCGTTCTTCTCGCAACATCACTTTCCCATTTCCTTCTCCGTTAAACTCAAGATACTCAGTTTTCTTTCTGCTAATCTTTAGGCCTCTATCTTTCTGAGACTCCCTCCAACTCTCTACTTTATTGTCAGGTTCTGACCTATTAGTATTGCATAGTACAATATCATCGGCAAACATACACCAGGGGGCTTCATCTCACATCCTCCGTTATAACGTCTATGACTACGTTGAAGAGGTAAGGGCTTAAGGCTGAACTCTGGTGTAATCCAACCATAACAGGGATTTGGCGTGTCAATCACACACTACTTCTTACCTGACTTCTAGCTCGTGTATACATATCTTCTATTATCCTTAAATATTTATATGGCACTCCTTTCTCCCTCAAACATCTCCATACTTCCTGACATGGTACTCTGTCGTAGGCCTTCTCCAAAACAATAAAAACCATCTGCAATCCGTTTTGCTTTTCCATAGTTTGCCTTAATATAAAAGTTGCGTTCGTTGTACTTTTTCCTGGCATAAATCCAAATTGTTCTTCTTCTATTGATGTTTCTCCTCGTAATCTTTCTTCTGCTTGTTTTCTGCCAAATCTTCATCGTATGTGACATTAGTTTGATTCCTCTATAGTTTCCATAATCCTGTATATCTTCCTTCTCTTTAAAAAGTGGTACAATAACACTATCCCTCCACTGAGTCGGCATTTTTTCCTATTCATAGATTTTTTGCATTAGATACCATCTGGTCCCAAACTCTTCCACACTTCTACTGGTATGCAATCATGACCTTAGCTTTCCCGGTCTTCATTTTCTTTAATGCTTTCTCTACTTCTTTCAGGCTTATTCTTGTCGGTCCAAGATTTGTAGTTCCATCGCTAAGAACTTCTTCGGATTTTCTTCATTTAGAAGCGTTTCGAAATATTCGGCGTATCTTTGATCCTGTCTTCATCGGTAAGCACTAATCCTTGGTCATCCTTAATTTGCCTAGTATGGGTAATATCCTTTGATGCCTTGTCTCTGACTTTTGCTAATCTGTATAGCTTCTTCACTCCACCTGGTGTATCAAGATCGTCATACAGTTCATTCCAGGCTTGCGCTTTTGCTCTAGCCACTGCTCTCTTTGCTTCCTTATTAGCCGCTTTGAAGCTACATTTATCTTCTGTTCCTGAAGCATCCCATCTTGTTTTATCTTTCTTCTTCGCTTTAATAGCTTCTTGAACTTCCTCATTCCACCACCACGTGTTTTTTCCTGCAGGGGGTGTTCTCTCCCGAAATTCTACCTAAAGTCTTCTCTGCGGTCGTTAGTATGATCCTACTGTTCACATCCCACCATTTTTGCACATCATCACCTTGCAGCTTTATTCTTTTGTCTCCATCATCTAATTTTGGGCTCTCCATTTCGCAGCATCCTATTATTTCTACCTGCAAACTCCCAGTCCACACTCTGTGTTGCGGGGCCACGCGTTCACCATTTATTACCTAGATGATGTTTTCGGCACAAGATGAAATTCGCCGAATTTCGGGTACGCTGCGAAGTTAATGGTCCAAATGCTCCCAGTTCTATCTTTTCTTCTTCCTCGCAGCCGACTTGCGGAGCATACGCACACAGTACGTTGATCATTTTACCTGTGCATATTCTGATACTCATGACTTTGTCGTTTCTTCTATTCACACTTACTACACTATTTTTCAGAACTCTTAAAATAATCCCTACGCTGTACCTTTCATGTTTATTTGCTCCATTATACAGCAACTTGCAGCCGTCTCCTAGTTCTCTTGCCTTATTTCCTTTCCATCAAGTCTGCAATCTCTCTTCCTCTTCTATTCATCGTCCCAACATTTAGTGAACCTACTCTGAAGCTTACGTGGACTAGCTTCTTGAATCGAGCCCGTCCTCGACTCGGAAGACCCTGCGGGATACGCCCTAGCATTTTCCGAGACTTCATTTAAACGACCCATCATATATGGTTTTGGCATAGCTTTTAGACCGAATGCCCTTCCTAACGTCAACCCTCTTCATTTTCCCGGGCTTGGGACCGGCGCCAAGTTGGGCTGGATTCCCCCTCCCCATAGTGCATTCCACCAATTATCTCATCATCATCCATTTGATCTGAGTCAAAGTTCAAATTGACTGATCTCTATTCAGTTTTAAGGAATACTGGGGGAAGTCTCAATTGAATCTCGAATATGGGTCGTTTAGTTAGAAGTCCAGAGTCGTATCAACTGCACCAAGCTGTCAGTCAAAGATATCACCACAACTAAACAGTAATCAGGGTAATAAATGCGTTGCTCGAACTCTGAAAACATAAACTGTTACTCCCATGAATATTGAATGCACTACCATGACTTATACCATATTTTAATTACTTCTCGATGTGTCATTACTCATTAGGGATCGGAATCCCGATTGATTAAGAATATTTCCTATTTCTACGAAAATAACCTATCACGATGGCAGAAGATGGTAAAATGATTTATAAAATTTTATGTGTGACCGTGTATGTAACCGTGCATTTGAGTTTGAGTGACTTTCAATTTAGCAAGATTCCGTAAAGTTTATGTTGAATATTAGTCATTGATATTTAAATGCAACAGAATTACTTTGAATTTTTCCACACTAAAGTTTATTTATATGTAAAAGGCAATTTTACATAGTTTCTTCCGAATTTAGATGTTACACATTTGAATGAGAGTAACTTTTTTTTTATTTATTATTATTATTATTAATAATAATAATAATAATAATAGTGATATGCTAAATTGTATAAGCAATTTGACAATTGTTAAACTCCACCTTCGGCGTTAGCAACTTGTATCAAAACCACGAAGTTTTGAAATCGGAGTGTAAACCTGAATCATACAAAGAATAATGTTACATTATGTTTTACCATATAATTTTTAAAGAGTTCCACATTCCTTTTCCTCATTGGAAATTTAACTTCCTATTTCGTTCATTTCTCAATCACATTACCTCTGTGAATTTTTTATAAAGACTTTTGTGCTATTTTAAAGGCTTTATAGATTGGCAGTATCCTCATAAAAATAAAAGTACGCAGTTCGGTATCAGTGAGTACTATAGGCTAATAACTTACAGTTTGTTATACAAGGAGAGTTTTCATTATAGGCAGTGCATACTTCTTCCAGTAAGCAAAAAGGATATTCTTCAAAGATAAAATTGTTTTCCATTGACAAATAGAACGAAAAAGTGAACTTTCGATTAGAACTCAACAATTCGAGTTCAAGCGAGAGCGAACAAGGAGCAAGAAAAAGTAATCAGTGGTTTAACACCGATTTGGTACATAGCTTGTAACGTAAACAGTTCTCAAGTTCAACGTTCTCATATTTTCAAATAAGCTTTTTAAAAATGCTCATTACGGTATAATACTTTAGGCAGGGTTGAATTGCCGGGGGATGGGGAAATTTTCCCTCTGGATACTTCGCTCCCCCGTCACTAAAGTCATCTTGCCCCTTCTAGCCTGTTGGATCCGCCGGTGAGTGCCTATCATCGAAAAAATCACCATTGTGAGACCTGGCCCCCTAGCAAAAATATGTCAGTTCAAGCACTTGTTTTGCAAGGGGTCCACGGGCAACCGGAACGGGAGGTCCAAGGTATGTCTGGGTATGAAATGTGGAGTTCGCCCATAATTATGTTAGTTCTGCATAAAACTGAATTTTGGGGAGGGTCGGACCTCCCGGACTTACATCCTAAATAATCAAAGTTGACTTCAGACAGACAAACGCCAGAGATGCTTATGGATTGTGGATTCTTCTGTGAAGCTTCCAATAAAAAATAAAGAAAAGAAAAAGAAGAGCAACGAAACTATTTAAAACGAAGGAAGTTCTATAAAACTAAATTGTGGAGACAAATAGTTTGCAAAAAGAACGAAGACGATCGTAATTGGAAATAAATCTAAAACTATTTTAATTGAAGAATCGAAAATTGAACAGCCCTACTTCCAACTTTATTTGGCGTGGAAATGATTGATAGCGTGAATTTCTTAACTGCCACAGCAAATAACACTCATTAAAGATACCTGAAGCTCCAACATATACAGATGATGATCACGCTCTAGCCGCGATTTTTTACTTTCCATATCGATATCATAGCTTTGAAATAGTCCTGAAAAGTACTTCAAATATAGCAATAGATGCAGCGCCCGGCTAAATGTGAATTTGCTTAATGATTTTGGGAAAACTGGTCGACCACAGACAATATAATATACAGGATAGAAGATCCGGCACATGCTGTCATTTCTAAATGGCCACTTATGATTATAGTCAGTTGTTTAAAATTAGTCGTGATCTTCCTAGGCGGAGTCTCGTTTCTGACTTCTATTTCTGATAGCCCAGGAAATAAAGGTTTAATGTCGGGCATAATTAGGAGAAAGCTGAATTTTGGCCAGTTGTTACATCATAACTAGAGATGCATTTTCTCAAAAGTTCCCGCCCCCTCCGCTTGTGCTTCCCCCACAATGCCCCGCCCCCGCGAACTACAAATTTACACTTTCAGAAATTGTATTATATCTCCGTAACCAATAGACATAGCAGCATGATTCTTATTTTTGTTATATTTCCTAGATTACGGGCTACAAAAATGCGTTGTGCGCTATCTCTAGTAGTTTTACCGTAATTTAGATCAAAAGCGCAAAATAACAATATTTTGCTTCAAAATTTACACTTTTTGCGGTGTAGTTTGTTTAAAACTCACAATATCAGAAATGTTTGAAATAAAATTTGTTGCCTGTTTCATAAGCTTTAAAATGATGTATATATCGGTATGGTTGAACAATTAGTGTTAGCTAGTGAGGTAGCAATGACGCGCAACAGCGCGCGAACAATGCTTTACCTTCACCATTTCCACATTAGGCAGTTATAAGCCATCGACAATTATAACAATTTGTCTTTGCTGTGTAGTGGCAAGTAAAATAGGCGATGAATTCGTAGCATATTTTGACGGCCTTTTCATGTGATATATCACGTACCAGATAGAATGCCAACTTGCAACAAGGTTGAGTCGTCAAAAGTGCTATGTGGGTAGTGAAAAGAAAGAAGAAAAAGGAAGGAGGTACTTCAGTTGTAAGCTACTTTCTGTGCTCAACAAGAGAAAGTAGAACCTCATAGAATTTATTACGATAAGGTTAGTCATATTTCTATTAGTTGGAAATTAAATTTAGTTGGTAATTTTAATTTATATTATTACGTACCTTTGATTATGATGTATTGTCAATTGAATGCTGTAGGTTATATTTATTATTTTTTAGCAGAGCGTGGTAATCGATTACCATTGTAATGAAACTGTCAGGATCTTGTGAAAATTTACGTAGCGGTATGAATGCATTAAACTTAACAAATTACTTATTTATTAGAAATGCAATAAAAGAAGAATGGTTGATTTTGATTTATTGCGTGCTCTTAGTAGGATGTAACTTGAAAGAATAACTGTAATTGTGAAAGAGAATTACGGACATTATTGAGGTTAGTGTAAAATGAAAATATGAGCTGCATGAAAAGTGGAATTAAAAGTACTATTCGGTTCACAACGCGTGCCTGCAGAACTATATAAGACATAATAGTATCAACGCTGATTAAAAATCAATGCAGACCGATAACCCATCTCATCTTTCAACATCTTCAACTTTTTTAATTACCACTGAAACAACGTTTGATTGAAAAAGAAACTGCTTCATTTGTGGAAAATAATTCAGTAGTAAAACTGCATCAGAGCACAAGAAGTGTTTTCATTTGGTTGTGACTTTAGAAATGAGGTGATATCTTATCAAGAAATGTGACTTACGAAATGATGAGTGGGGAGAAAGGGTTGGGATGTGTGTCGAAATCAACCCCACGCACTAATATTACGAATCGTAAACGTAGCCAGCAAAACAAACGTGAACATAACACGGACTTAATATCCAACACAAATGAACATTAGAAATCAAATTTCGAACATACAAAAAATGTCTCTCTCTTTCTCACACACACTATTTTTTTTTCGAATAGCTCGGCAGGCCGCCTATCAAATAAGACGCTTACCATTCCGACAAAGGAGAAATAAGAAATTTTAATACAGAATAATAAAGTTTGTTCTCCTTCCGTAGAAAATTCTCACGTAGTAAATGCTATTGAATTTAACTTTATTTAAGGCCTTTAGGCAACTGCGGTTCAGGCCGAATGGATGATGAATTTGTGGAATGAAGAAAGTGGGAAGAAACGGGAGAACCCCGAGGAAACACACGTACACAGTGTTTGTTCACTACAAAACCCTCATGACATGAGCCAGGATTGAACCGACGACCACACGCGCAGGAAGTGAGTCCTCTACCATTGAGTCACCGCGGCCCCTGCTTAGCGCACAGGATCGGAAGATCAAGGCACGCTCCAAATCTCGTAACTGTGAGGCTAGATAAAACAAACGAAAGTCTGTATCTGGGATTGTTTACCCTATTCTGTAAATGTTCCCAGAAATCTACCAAATCTCAAAACATTGACTTCAGATTAAAACTTTATGACAGCACTTTGCTCCTCCGCATCGAAATCCATAGTTTCAGAGTAGAGTTCAAAAGAGTCTCTCTTCACACAGACTAATCTAGAAAACAAGTCAAGTTAGAAACTTGAATTTTTAGTTATAACTTCAAGTTTAAAGCTTATTCACACAATAATATTTACCTACTCGCCGTATTTTTTGAATAATAGGGAAAACTATACGGACTTTTCCTATGCACCTTGTACTTGAAGCGACCGAGAATTTGTCGAGAAGGGTGATAATAAGGGTAAAACTAAGTTGCGAGAAAGCAAGAGAGTTAAAAAAATGTAGTTGGATTCCTAATTACAATCGGCACAGGGATTCTCGGCATGGACGGGAAACGTGTAGTGGCTTAGCCTTTGGGAGGTCGTGGGACCGATCCTAGCGGCCGACCATCCTGACTGAGGTTTTTCCTCAGTCATACCAGGCAAATGCTGTGATGGTACCTACGAAGTAGGCCGTAGTCATCTACCTTCCAACATCCTCCCTCACTCTATCCCGGTCTAAGCCTTAAATGCCTAAAGGCCTTAAAATAGATTCAGTTCAAATGAAACGTCATCTGGAGAATCGCATTCGCCAGTATATAATTTGATGCGTCGTTCTGCAGTGCTTGTTAATGGACATTACTTACACTGAAACATTGAAGTACAAAGTGTGTAAACATTTATATGAAATTACTACGTAATGTGCTGCTTTTCATGTAAATATTCCTTCTTCATTTTTTTTTTTTTTTTTTTTTTTTTTTTTTTTTTTTTTCATTTTTACTTTATGTAGATAGTCTTTGGAAACTGGTAGAAGAACACCCTAAGTGTACAGTAGGGACGGTTGGATATCCAAAGCCGTGGTTGCACATTTTCCAGATTGGATCCGTTTCACTATTCAAAGCATGTGTGTATTTTAAAATGAGTTGGTGATAATGTAGAATTGCCGGTTCTACGAGTTCATTGGAACTGAAGCTTAGTTATTATTTTAGTTAAATTTGAAAATTGCTAAACAGTGACAAGATATCGAATGCCATTGGGGTTTCCCAATGCTCGTAATTCGTAGTTTCAGTGCTCGTAGTTCCAGGTTCAAATGTAGCGTGAGTCTATTGAACAGAGTCTTTCGTAGTCCGCTTTAAAAACTGTAAGTTCCGTTTTACAAGCTCATTTCGGACATTAATCACAATCAATCAAATGTCACGGAGTGTTCCTAAATTCTTATATTTTTTCTGCAAAGTTAAACAGTTGTTTCCTTGAGGAAACCAGTGATTCGGGAATGCAATCTGTAAATGCAACAACAGTATTGCACTTTATGTTAAAGAAGCTGATTCCGAATTCATTTCCTACACTTAATTATTACGTGGCTTCAGTAATATGAAACAAGTACTCCATGCACTTAGCAGACGTTCAACTGTAAGTTAGTTTCTATGAATCTATGAATGCTTCATAATAATGAAAATTGTCGTCCAATACTCCAGTATATGCTTCTACACACACGTAGGCCTAAATCGCAAGGGAATTATGATTGTTTCTTCCGTCGGCTTATTGTATGTTTCATTCCTTAACTTTTATCGAGACTAGAGCAATTCTTCCGATGTGCGTATGTGACTGATTTGAATAGTTTATTTCTTCTCACACTGAGGAAGATATTCGTGGTTGAAAGATGTATATTATAACTTCTTTTTCCATATGAGGTTTTAAATGCTCCCAAGTAGCAGAAGGAAATAAAGTTCAGGTATGTTATTAGATATCTTTATTTTTGTGAAAACTAGAATGACTTTTAGATAAGTGTTCTTTGATGGATTTTGTGGGTTTTAATTAGACAGTTTCGCTTAATTACAATTGTATTTCTCTCTTTTTTCTTCTTTCAGCTAGCAAATGTAAGAAGTAAATCGGATACTTGAAAAAGTGCTATGATATATTAATGCTTGTGAGATCTGTGCAGAAGTCTTTATATATTCCAATGATTTCTGATATGAAGGTCTTGTGACATACAACGAAGTGTTGGAACTTCATCTCCTGCAACATGAACAAGAAGGTGGTAGTTAACAATATTGCCTGCTATCTTAAGCAGAGAGAAATCAAAGTAAGTATAGAACAAAAGTATTTTTGTTTCGGTATTTGTTTTGAGAATCAATATATAATTAACTAACAGACGTTCGCCATTGATTTCTATCGAATGTTATCTTCCTTTGATATCACCTACCTTTTTGTTATCCGGATGCTAGGATGAAGCTCTTCGTGCTGTTTTATGGAACTGGAAGCAAATTTAAACTTGGATCAAAGCCTGCACGGATTTGAGATCACCTCTGAGGACAGAGTCTTTCCTTATCATCAGCAAAATTTACATTAAAAAATGTTGAATGTTGAAAAATACCTGGATTTTATTTCGAGTGTGATTTATTTAAAAACTTAGTTGATATTTTCTTAGCTATTCGGTGTAACATAAACAAGAATGGGGGTAAGGACACTGCACGGAGTTCCATTTTAGGTACGTTTTGGTCCAAACCTCAAAATATACTACAAAATTCATATTTTTACATATTCCTTCATTATATGCAATCGTAATCATTAATTCTATGCAAATAGATACGATTTCAACCTTTTCTACCATCTTCATAATTAGAGGAACATTAAAAGTTATGCTTTGTGGAGAATGACTTAAAACGTATGAGTGCCTAAAGTTTTAAGTTATCTATTTGAGAGATCAGATTCGAAAATCACTGTGTCATGAAGGGAAATTTTTTTAACGATGGAATTTTTATGTCTCGAATTTGTAAGCCCTTCAGGACGTAATAACGTAATATCTCTTAAGGAATTTATTAGTTTACCCGTAAAACAAAATTGGTTCATTAAAGTCATTTCACCTAATTCCTTTTGAATTATTTGATATGAAAAGATGCAGGTCATGATAATCATGAAAACTGAATTTTCACTCTCCAGTATTCGGCATGAAAGTACTGAAATTCTCCTTCAGCTCATATGTGAATTATCTTCCACTTCTTTGCGCATCCACAAAATTGTTAATTTTCGACATATCGCAAATGTGTATATTATGGAAGTGTTTCTGTATGTTCTAACTATGGGATATTGTTTCACGTAAGTACCCGATTCACTCGCGTATGAGTCACCCTCGCATAATAGTCGCATCTGAGTTTTGAAGCAGAAATATCCGCCAAAATAATTTCCCCGCCTAAAAGTCGCAGTCTAGTTTTCTACATGTAACTGTTTTCAAAACCGCTTATCTTGTGACGGTCCAAGCAAAATGTTCGAAATAACATTTCGTTGGGATATAAGTCATACATATTTTCGAAGCAGCAAGACAAGTCACGCAAACGCCCAGTCTCCTTATTCTTCACCCCGACTTTCAGTTCGTTACTAAAAATAGTTTTTTCAGTTTTTTTAATATAGATTTTTATAGATATATAGGTAACATGGGGATGAACGGTATTAAATTTGTTTTCCTCACGTAGTAGTCGTATTTGGATTTTCCCATTAAAATATGTACAAGAGCGGGACTATTACGCGAGTAAGCACGGTACTTACTCCTTGCTGCTCTTATTTGCTGATATATATGCATCATCATATAGTCTTGGAATTGAATTTTGAATTTTGAATTTTATTTGTGGCTTTCAGGCATCTAATCCTCAGGGCGGGATAGGAAAGGGGCAACGATGCTGGAAGGTGTCGACCAGGGCTTAAGTTGAAGGTGTCATCCCTGGTGTGACAGAAAAAAAAACTGGAAAAACCTCAGTCAGGAGGTCGGCCGATGGGATTGAATCCACGGTCTCCCAAATGCTACGCCAACGCTCTACCACTGAGCTAGTGTCCAGAATTTCGTTGAAAGGGTCTTGGAAAAGGTAATGAATTTTGCTCCTGTAAATTTAATAAACATCCAATCTTGACAACTGTATCTAGAAATATTCAAATCGATGCTCCAGATTTGACTCCCTTCGTCTAAAATTATTGACCTCTCTAAAACAAACTGTTATCGTAAAGTACTGGGAAATACATGACTCATGCGCATGTGCATCCATCTATTGTTTCATCATTACATCTTACTGTTTTCGTTTGTCACTTAACTTCCTTTTCGTCGTAAAGGAAATGGTAATCGTTTACCGTACTCTTGGTTTACCTTGTCGCACATGAAACACGATATAAAGTGAACTGTTTAGAATTGATTTTTTTGTGATCTATAAGTATCAGGCCATTACCTAAATTTCGTCTTGAATTTATCTGCTGTTCCGTATATACACTGTTTTATGCTAACGGAATTAGTTATTCTACACTTCTTTAAATTTGTCGTTCAAGTTCTAACGTAAATGAACATTTAATACAAATTACTGGAACGGAGACAATGCGCTTCCTTATTGCAGTACTTTATTATTTTATTTATTTATTTTCAGGACAAGATAGCATGTCATCTTCAGCATAAATT
>JAGDQP010017696.1:0-14993 GCA_022664845.1 Lepisma saccharinum | reverse complement strand
TTCCTTGTATTTCAATATCACAAAGTGTTGTAGATTTTAGATAGCAGTATATATTATTCTAGTTATAATGCCAGTCGTGATTACATTCTAACAATCTAAAATGCAATGGTTTTCATTATTACACACTTCCGTGAAGTGCCCTCATTGAAATAATCATTTAAAAACAAAAATTAACGAAAAAGCCATTGGATTTTCTTGGGCTGGGTCCACCTTGGCAAACCCTGCTCCTCTGTGCCTTTACTTGGACGAGTAAAGTTATGACGAGACGGGCTAATGAAAACGTATACACTCAAAGGCCGCCACAGTACAATATTTTCAAATTTTTATCGCATCCAAAATCACTTTTTGTTACCTTTTAAAGTGACCATTTTTCAGTTTAGCAGTTTTGGGCACTTTTTTTTTTGGCCCATAAGGAAATAAACTATTTGCAAAATTACTTATTAAGGTTGATATTCAACATAGAGATACACTGGCACTGATACATAGAAAATATCCAATACACTAGCTAAAATACCAAATACAAGCATATTTAAAACATTACCAACGTTGTATAATCAAGAACGCCCTCAAAAACGACGCGCTGCTATGTCGCGACGAAACTTTGTAGCTTGAAAATATCAATTTTTTGGGACAGTCTTAACGAACCGTCACAATAACACCAATCCCAGCCTTATAACTTTTCTATACATTTTATAACACAGATTTTAGCAAAGATTTGTAAGTGCTCAATGACACACATACCCGATGAAAAATGGCCGCTACGATGAAATGATGAAAGGAAACAAACTGTAAAGCTATGTTTCGTCTCTGCTACCATGATAGAATGAATATGCAACTTTTCACAAATTTTAAAAGTTGTGTAGCTTCTGTGTTTGCCGATTTGATATGGAATGACCTATATATGAGAGAAATCAATCATGACTTAGGGTCAAAAAAAATTATTATCCAAACTTCAGTCTATTATCTCTCAATGCCTTCAGTTTGCTCAATTATCTGTAGGAAAATGCAGTTCATCCCACTACAGCTAAAAATGCGGGGGTGGGGGGTTATCCGATTTTGTATCAGGATAGGAGAATTGAAACGAGAAACAACAGTCTTTGGCATGAGGGAAGGAAACAGTAACAACAGAAGCTTCACTTTCTTCGTAGTACCTTCATATACACGCTCTGTTGGGCCATATAGAAAATTTTGTAGAGTTTTGTGTGTTCTGGTTTTAATGTGTTTTGTTTCATTTTTATAGATTTTTGGGTGTTATATCCTGGGGCCTATTTCACCAACGTACTTTGCAACTTTTCACTTTGCACTTTACAGTTGTTGGTCAAGTTTCTGTTTCACGTACAACAAATTTTGTAAAGTGCAAAGAAAAAATTGTCAAGTGAAAAGTTGCAGAGACTTAGCAAAAAATATGATGTTCTGTTTCACGAAAAGTTGTAATGAGCAAAGTGCAAAGTAGATGAAATTATTGCAAAGACACATCTGACTTTTCAAACTGCATCAAATACTTGTGAACAAAGTTGTGTCCGTAATTGCATTTACTCAATTGCTTGAAATCTATCGGATTGCTTTTCTCATAAAGCACAAAGTTGAAAAAGTGACTTTGATATAATATTATTGAGGTTAGTTAATGATAAGACGGCAACTTCTAGGCCTCGATTCATCAAGCGATGAATCCAGTGATGAAGATGTACCGAAGAAAAAGTTCAGAAACAACAAATTTCAATGGACTAAATGAACTACAATTCAAGGAATGTTTTCGTATGACCAGTGAGAAAGCTGAATATATATTGGAGAACGTTGGTCCTGTTGCAAAGACAGACGAAAAGAAGTAAATCGCTTTCACCTAACGAACAATACACGTATGTCTTGACTTGTTAGGAAACGGTGCCCAAATGCACAGTGTTGGGCAACTGTTTGCAGAACAGTGCATAGAGTAGTTAACAACAATTATGAATGTGATGTTCCACAATATTGAACGATGGACTGAAAATGCAGCAGCTAACATTGTAAAAGATATTCTACGTGGATAGGATACTTATTAATATCGATGCTCCTTCTGAAGAGAAAGACACTTACGTTGACAGGTATGAAAAACTCTGCCTTAATACAATGATGATGCGCGGTTCCAATTTTACAGTACAAATGCCACTTGGCCCGGCAATGTGCCTGATTCCAGAGTTTCGAAATTTGGCAGTATATCGTACATTTGAAGAAGGTTGGAGGATTTTCCTTGGTGCTGTAGTGCTAGGAGACTGTGCTTATGGCTTGAAAGAATGGTTGATTCCTCCGTTACATAGAAATCCAGAGGATAACGTCGAGCAGAGATTCAACAGTGTCCATAAAAGAACAAGGGAAATAATAGAAAACAGTTTCGGCATTCTGAAGGAAAAGTTTCCTGGAAATCACCTCAGATTAAGTGCCAAACAAGCTGGTGCAGTAGTATTGGCGTGTGTTACATTGCATAATGTTGCATGCAGTGTGAGTAGAGATTGCTTAGAAAGCACGAACATGGATGACTCAGACAAGGGCGAGGACATACGAGCAGGGATTCCGCCAGGATTTAAGTGGGGGGGGTGTAAAGTCAAAATTGGGAGGATGTAAGTGATTTTGCACGGTTTCTATCTATTTTTTACAGCAAAAAAATTAAAGTTGGGAGTGTCGTCGAGACTTTGGGGGGTAAACACCCTCCACAGGGGATCTGGCGGAATTACTGCTTAGGGTTCTTTTCCTTTCTGTAAAAGCAGTCGAACCTGCAGACCATGTAATGTACCCCTGTTCCACACCTCGTCGATATCGTGCGTGCTATAATCATATGTAGGAAATCCGTGCAGGTGAAAGGATAAAAAATACTGAAATAAAACTACTATTTCGAGGAATGGGTCGTTATTTTGTTCATGGAGTTGGAAATACAACTCCAGAAACTACCATAGTATCTTTAATCATCAATTTCGCAGGGTTCTCTTTCGCATTTTTTTCTTCTACAAAATTGATAGTCATTTTATAAATACAAGGATAACGGAAATAGTTGTGACATGATCGTTTAAGTTGTCAATAACTTAAAAATGATTAAAAATCTGGTAAGAAGATCTTAATAGTAACAAAAATATAAAATGAGAATCAAAGTGCAAAAGAAACAAAACAAATTGCTCGATAAATAAAAAAGTTAGTCACCTCAACTTCAAATAGACTTTGGTTCTGCCATCTGTTGCCCACAACAACAAACTTTTTCTTTACTGTCTCGGGAGAAGTATTTTCTTGCATTCAAAGTAAAGCAATAATGAAATAAGAATTATAGTTCGACAAATATTATGTACTGAGAACTGCCACACACACTTCTAATAGTGTAAGCTTTTCCCGTATGATTTCGTCCCTCTTCATACTTGTATCATACAAGTTGAGTCATTAATACTAAGACTTTGCAAGGGAATCAATTGCAAAGTTTAAACCGCTAAGACCTCGTCTTGCAATCGTGAAACAAAAAGCTTTGCGCTCTGCTAATGCTGCAAAGTAACAAGTGCAAAGTGAAAAGTTGCAAAGTATGTTGATGGAATAGGCCCCTGGTGTGTTCGTTGTAATTTTTCGTTGTGGACCACGTAATTTGTTGTATTAGAGTAAATGAAAAATATCGTAAACGTGGAAAGACGTGATTTTCGGTTTCTAGCATTTTTACGCTAAAAATAGGAATAGTTCAGCGCAAAAGTCGGCCAGGAACTTGCAAAAAAAACTTTTGTTGAAGATACACTAACAGAAAAAAATGTGTGACAATGGTTCATGAATTTATATTCAGAGATATTACACTTAAAGGTAGTCACGTAGCAGGAGACCTTCTACATCAATAGCTCATCACCTGATGAAGACGACCCTAGAATATCGTGTATTGACGCGCTCGACGTAAGTCATGGTACGGTCTGGGGTCACTTAAGTGCAATGAAGAAGACAAATATACTTGATCTGTATCCTCCATGAGCGGACGAATCACAAATTATTTATGGAGATCTGTTCATCACTGATATTACGTTGAAAAATGGATCTTGTACCACGACAATAGAGGAAAGTCTACACAGTGGCTTAACAACCAAAGAAGACTATGGTGACTGCTGGGTACTGTGCCGTCGGTGCTACCCACAGCTGTTTCTTCAGACGTTTTGAAATTATCCAACGTAGTAATACTTCAAAGAATTGGAAACAAAACACGGAATGTACAAGCATTGCAGCCAGCATTGGTCAACAGAAAAGAAACTGTCCAACTAGACAACAACACTGTAGGCTACACATTACAAGAGCCATAAAAATTTCACGAGCTAGGTATAGAATTCCTTCCGTAACAGCATACTGTCCGGAAATTTTGCCAACATATTATTTTCGCTCTCTGGACTATTAATGTTAAGGTTAAAAGTCTTGCGAGAACAAGACAGTGTAAGCAGCTTCCGACAGTTTCTTGACTGCAGAGCTGCAAAGGAGTATTGCTTGTAGTACTGGTCTATTTTCAATAAAAACCGTAAGTTTGAGCGGAATTATTTTTAAATGAAGTAAACTGTTCAAACCCGTCAAAACTTCCTAGATTACCAAATTAAAGCGACAGAGTACTCGTTAACCAAACATGAAATGTAAAATACACTTATTGTTTAATTATACATATTCAGCTGTTAAAGTGAATAATCATCACATACTTTCAGTTGCATCTATACAAAATAATAATTTATTGTTCAAGTTGTGTAATCCAATTACTCGACCGTCGTGTGCATCGTTAATGTCAAAATTGAATATGTTCCTTTTTTATATTAAAGGATACTTGCGTCTGCCTCAGATGACGTGCAAGTCATTTTGTGGGATCCTTTCAAACATAAAAAACTTCATTCTATACAAACGGGACATCATGGCAACATATTTTCAGTGAAGGTAAGAATTGTTACACCATCATTTCTTAATTCGTAAGTTAAAATTTAATTCAGCTAACTGTTCTAAGTCAACCTACATGACATATTTAGTCTTTCACTGTGCATGATTTCCTGTTGATTCCATACTTAATAGTGTTTTGGTGGAAATGCTACGAAGTACGAGTGTCGTAATATATTTTAGCTATTCAAAGCAATAAGACTTTTTTTTTTCCGATTCTGTAACTTTTACGTGCTCTGGTATTCTTTTACCAAATCACGGCATTACAGTGATGTTTGTATCCTTCTGCTTTTAAATTTAAAGGAACACGGCGGGTTTTTAAGTGGAGTACTTGTTGTAAGATTAGTATTTTTTCCGTATAAATATTAGAACGTCGTAGGAGAATGGTGTTAGTATAATTGTTTGGTATATACAAACTTCGAAATCATTAATGCTAGCTTTTTTCTCCCTTAAAAGACCTTTGGTTTCTGAATCGATCTTGTTAAGACGTTTAGTTGTGCTCCTCTCAACGTGGGTTTACTGAACGTTTTATAGTGCGTTTTGGAAGTCACCGTACCTTAGGCGGTAGCGCGTGTGACTGCGAAACAGGTAGCCCGGGTTCAAATCCCTTCAAAACATTTAGAAACTTCTCTTCATTGCTCCTATGCGTGGCGCTCTGAGGTGCATTCAGTCTTCTGTCAAAGTTAGTACCAAAGTTTCCATAGGACTCCTGGCATCTCGGGAGTCTGGGAGGTAAAAGAGATCGAGAGTGGGACTGACCTCACTTTGTGCCGTAGGTCGGGAATATGTGGAGTGCTACCTCCACGCGTGTACATCAGACAGGTAATACCGTTACCTTTCGTTACATTTATACGTGCGTTTTGGGTTCGTTTCTTATTTATAGAGTAATGAAAAGAACTATAGTATGCGCATAAAACTATTACTGACTGTCCTTGAAGGCCCCTATATGAAACATGTGATGAAGGGAACACACACTATTCATAATTTAGCCAGACTGATTACTAGAGATGGGTTCTTGATATTTTTATACCACTTTACCGTAGTTGATACCTGTCAAGTAACAGTATCGGTCGATACTTCAAATAAAGATCTCAATACTTTTATTTGACACAGTTATACTTCAACGGAAAACTTGTTGAGGTTTTTTTTTTCTTTAAACTCTTTGAAGGTAGTTTCCTGGTTTCGTATGTTGGGGAGAAAATTGCGGCTGAACATAAAAGATAAATTTTACTTGTCCTTTAGTCCTTTACACGCCTGGCTTTACAAGTTGATTGCTTGTTCATTATCAGTCTCCCTGTCTCGACATCCGGATCATGTGAAAAGATTATCTTTTCTGCTAATGTGTCGCTGACCTCATTATAAAACCAAGAACTGAAAACATTCCCAAGTTGCGGCTACTTTCAGTAAACCAGTACCCTTTATGACTTCAGCCAAACACACACACACACACCGAGAGAGAGAGAGATACTCATGCACCATCGTTAAACAAGAAGACTGTCAATATAAACTGTGTCAAATGTGTGTGAGGAAAAGAGCGGAACCAAACCGTACAACAACACCGGATTTGTGAGATTTACAAATAAAACAGCCGTCAGCCCATCATTTATTCTTAAAGAAAAGCACATATATCTCTTTGTTTTTATAATATTTTCGGTGCAGATGTGTGTCAGAGAGAGAAGTTTTATGAGAATGGAGAAGAGAAAGACACAGAAAGTGAGACAAAGCAAGCAATGTGCCTAAGTATGCGTGTGTACGTAGTTTATCCTTCATATACCGACTGACTGTAATGAGCACAGTCCTCAAAAGGGACAAAAAAAGAAACCGACTTGGTCCCGATCGAGTGAGAATGCTCGTGTTCCTTATCCAAACCTATAACATTCAGTGATAAGTATTGTCAGGTTATCGTATAGTGATATTGTTTGTTTTATTTTGGTATACCCAATAAACTGAACGAAGTATTAACTTCATTTTCAAATTTTGAAAGGAGGCTTTCTACCCTTCTATAAAACAAAATGGTGAGTATAACAGATTAAAAATAAAATGATATAGAATAAGATAATACACTAGAATTGTTAAACGATAGAAAAACAGTATATTTGAATATTACTTGTAACTACATATGTATCATTTACATTGTTAAAACATTGTTCAAGAAAATTTCGAGTATCGAAGGTCAGAAGTAAGTATCGGTATCGAGAAATTCTGGCATCTCTACTTTTTATGTGACTTTTGTGCATTATACAAGGTTCCAGTTGTTGAGATCGTGTCTGATTTAAGGAATTTCGTATTCTGTACGAGATAGAGCTTCTAAATAAAAAAAAAAAAGTTAAATTGAAAACTGTCAAAGTAAACAAGAAGCTTTTGCTTTATTTTTTATTTTATTTTATTCTATTTTTTACTCCGTGCTCTATCATGGAAATGAGAGAGAATTATGTATACGTGTTTATCGCATTCTGTGAACTTGTTCTTTCTGTTAGAGAGAATAATGAAATATAATATTAGGCCTTATCGAAAGAAATATCATAATTTCAGATGGATTCACTAACAGTTCAGAAGCGTAAATTTCTTCGAATGGAATATATATACAAGATTTCGTTTACTCAGTACCATGGTTGCAACCACTAGGAGGTGGTGCGGATTCGAGTCCCGCTTACACCGGCTATTTGACAGATTTTTCATGTTTTCCCATTTCCACCATTGCGAATACCAGATGGCATCTTTAGTTGAAGCCCGGGCCGCTACCTTCCTCATTCCGGGAAGAGAGTTTACCGAGGGACATAGTCATTCCAACTTCCGAGACACGTCGCTCTTGAGCCCATAATTGTATGTTTCTAGAAGTTATTTTCGGTTTGATTCTGTACGGTATAAACTTAATAAGGAAGTTAACGATTAGCTCTTGTACCTGTACAGTCTTGTAATTTGAAGATTCGTCTTCCAGTAATAATTCTCAGTTCTTGTTAGTAGATATTGTACGAAGTAAACCTAACATAACTTCCTTGTACAGTCAAATTAGGTAGTTTATGTCGTGGGTATTTATAAACATAGTTTGAAAGTATACCTATTTTTTAATTTTAGTTCTTGCCCAAATCAAATGACAACACTGTTATGACTGGTGCTGGTGATTGCAAAATTAGAATCCATGATGTTCAACTAAGGGACACAACTCATGTTTGCAGCTGTCACACGGGAAGAGTAAAACGTCTTGCTACAGCTCCTAATGTGCCATACATGTTCTGGAGTGCAGCGGAAGATGGAACTGTAATGTATGTCGTACTGCATTCATTATTGAGTAGATGGATTGTGAATTTCTAATTATTATTAGAAAGTTTCTCGTTCTGTGTAATCCTGGATATTGATTACTTCTTAATCCATTATATTATATGAATTAAAAGCAGTTGTAAAAATACGTTTGCGTAAGAGAAACATACAGTAGACGCCCTCTTGACCGGCGGCTTGGCTGAGGAAGAAAATTATTGATTTCTTCTAAACTACAGTATTTTCCTTCCTAAAATATGTATTTTTAATGATATAGTCGATAATTATTTGGTTTAAAAAATACAGCGATACAGTTATATTGTGTGTTATTGTTTCTGTGTTTTCTTTTTCTGCAAATCTTGTGAAGTGATAATATGATAGTGATAAGTAATAGTATACTGTTTTCCATTCATTCGGATAACGTTTTCGTTATCCGGCCAGGGTCCGATCTGTGGTGACCGGTTAGGAGGGCGCCTGCTGTATTTCCAGTTTTTCTCTTATGATACAGTTGTAAATTAAGACAAAGGAGACTAGCAAACATTAAAAATTACACGCACTGCAATAGGTGGTAAATGTTGCATTTGTTTTCATCTTATTACTTCCTACAGTTTAATTTGTAAGTTAATCATTTACCATGGTTTGATAAATTAGTACCTCATGTTACTTTCTGTAAAGAACGAACCACCAGAACAAATCAGACAGTAGATTTGCTTTTTTTTTTTTTTTAAGTAATGTTTATCACGCAAAAGTTCTCTTAATACTAGTATTTCAGAGTTAAAGCATTCAGCTGATACCGAAAGAGTTTGTTCACTTAAGAATTGAAACCATATTCAAAACAAGCAGTTATTCATCTTTTCCATTTCTTCTTTCTTTCTTGTAGGCCTATTGAGAAAATCCTTGTACACTTGTCGTCTTGTCTGTACTATTTCTTCACATTCTGCATCGAACCAGCTATTTTTCTTTAGTGTTACTTTCCCTGTCGTTAGGTCTGCTGCTGTTATTATACTCTTTTTCATTCCATTCCACATGAATTCTACTTTATTTACATTTTCACATCCTATTGATCTTTGTTGTTTTTCGTTCCGTATTGCTTTTCGTACTTCTTCATGGTGTTTTTCTCTCTCTTTTCTATTTCGCAGTTTATCTACATCGAAAGATATATTTCGTAATACTGTGTCTCTCTTTTTTAGTTGAATTCTACATCTAAATTTAATTCTTACTAGGTAATGGTCTGTTCCTACGTCCGCGCCTCTATGACTTCTTACGTCTATTATACATCTTGCATATCTTCTGTTAACTATAACATGATCAATTTGGTTTTGTACTTTTCCATCGGGTGAACGCCATGTTATTTTATGAATATCTTTGTGTTGAAAGGTTGTAGAGCTAACTATTGCATTGTGGCTAGATGAAAACTGTATTAATCGTTGTCCGTTATCATTTGATTTCTGATGTAGGCTGTGTTTCCCAATTGTTCCTTCATGTATCTCCTCTCTTCCAGTTTGTGCATTTAATTCTCCTAGCACAATTGTTGCATCATACTGAGGTAGGGATTCTTATATTTATGCAAATCTCTCATAGAATTCATCTTTTTCCGTCTCCGTCTGCCTCTTGTGTTGGAGAGTAGACATTCGGTATCGATACATTATTAAATCTTTTTCTCAGTCTGATGTATCATATCCTCTCATTAACAGGTTTAAGCTCCGTTATATTACCTTTCATATACCTTTCCACTATAAAGGCAACACCTCCTTCTTTCTTCTCTTGTTTTTTTCTGCTACTCAATATTGTAGAGTTTTTCATGTCTCAAACATTGTTATCATTCCATCTTGTTTCTTGGATTGCTGCTATTTTCATTTCGTATTCCTGTAGCTGTTGTAGTAGTATTTTCAATCTGCCGGCCTTTCTGAGTGTTCGTACATTCCACGTTCCGATATTTCAGTCCATATTCATGCTCCGAGCCAATCTCTTTTTACTTCCGTCCTTAATCCGAGGCAAATATTGAAGCTTCATAACCCGCTGTACATTTAACGGTGTGGGGTTGTTCACCCTACGACCAACCCCAACTTGGAGGACCATGAGTGCGGGGTCTTCTTTGCCTAGCCTCTATGGATCCATCGATCAACCGCGAGGGAGCGATGTTTTTCTGTCAGGGTTGTCTCCCTTAGCCGAATTGTCCGCAACTGTTTATTCGTCAGGTTTATCTGCTTATTTCGCGCTGGGCCTCATGTGGGGGCCTTTACACCATCTGTAACCCAAACTTCACGATACTAGGCGAGTGCAAACGTTCAGCTATCAAACTTTTTTTAACAGTTGCTTTGTTGAATAATTTAGGAATAGCATAAGAACGTTCTTTGGCTTTACTGAGTGTGAAAAACGTGAACAAACTAATATTTTTTAGTAGAATAGCTTGTTCGGTATTCATATCATCTACAGTTTCCGTTGTTGTTGTGTTTTTTAAATATAGTTGCTATGGAGTAAGTTATGTACAGAATAGCTGCATTTGTGCATTTAACAGTATTTTCATTCAGCTTAGTGTTATTTTATCTGTGTTCCTAGTGTTACTTTTGCGCTTCATTGACTGACATGCAAATGTTCCAGAGTGTTTACTAAAACTGACACGGTCTGAATTTTGTATATTGGTTACGTGTTATCCAACCCCAACGAAACGGGGCAAGTTCTTTATCATAATGTATGTATTTGTAAGTGAACATATAGATGCTGAATAAAATAAATAAATGGAGGCTCAAAGTTATTTCAAACAATAGAACACTTGGCTGACATGCCAAAAGTTGTGCAGTTATTATGTTCTATTATTATCAGTAACATTCTTTTAAGAAGTAGGCCTTGATAAATAGCTTGAACCCAGGTTAAAAAAGCTGGGAAATCATGCTCTTTGTGCTTAAAATGTATTACCTTATATTTGTTCTAAAATATTTCGCATCTTATGATTTTATTGTGAAAATGTGTCTCAACTGTTACCCTGGTTATATTAAAACACTTGAATTGCGCTTTTTAAATTAATTCCAATGATAGAATTGTGAAATATCTGTATAATTACTTTTAATATTCAGTTGAACAGCGTGCAATCTGCGGGGAAGTTTCTAACGTTTTGGTGCGCGAGCAGTCAAAATCTAATATGTGCAAATCATGTCCCTTAAAATCATATGAGAAATGAGATCCTAAAACAAAGACAATATTACAAATAAAACTGAACTAAACGAAACTAGGTGGCGCGACAACCCCTTACGGACCATCGTCTATCAGACGGCTGTATTATGTTCAAGTAGAGAGTTTCATAGTCAGCGTAACGCTTCTTCGTAGCCGTGTGTCTTATTTCACAGTCTTATATTCAAGTACCGTCAAACGGGGTGACTTGAGACAGATTTTGAGTGTTTGCTCAGATTTAGACCCTTTGTATTTCGTTTTCGAAAGGTATTTGATATGGATTTGTGGAAGTACTCATTTACGATTGGATATACGGTATTAACAACATTCATTCGTCAGAAACACATTGGTTATAAATTGGAATGTATCGTCTCATGTCGTCCCGTTAGCTGGTGTGACTTGAGACATAAACGTAATTCGGTCTCAGACGATGTGGCTATTGGGATTAGTTGAAACGGAAATTGGGCTTTTAAATATTTTACCACCATTACAAAGATGCTTTTAAAGCACAAAACCTCAATAACGTAAACATACAGTATGGCATTTGGTACATTAATATTATTGAACTTACACACTAGAAAAATAATTTTAAGTAAACATGGACAAATCAAATAAAGCCTTAAACTGTAGGTAGCTTCAACGTACTCACAATATCTTGCACATGAAAGGAAAATACGTCTTCTATTGTTGGATATATGTGAACTCCTTTCTCCTTTGCATTGTCTTTCACAAAACTTGCGGTCACAATATTTCCCTCGATGTTAATATTCTGGCTAGAAATCGCAAGCGACGTCCTGTTTCTGATTCAAAACTGACAAATACAAATTCTCCGGATTGAAGACAATAGCTGGCTACTAAAACAACTGTATCTGCATTTGTGTGTTTTTCCATAATTTCATTGTTGCCGTTATCTTGTAGTTTGTTCGAGCGGGTAGTACTGCTTACACTAGTGCTCATTTTTGCGTTCGAGTGGATGGTGCAGGCTAAACTTCAACTGTTCGGATGGCAGGTACGAGTATAAATAATGTAATCCAACGCAAACACTTTAGCCCCGGTCCGGCAGCGAGTGCAGGTTTGTGCAGAGAGTTGATAGTCTTCCTGCGTTCTCTGTGTATGTGTGAGAGAAGGGATCATTAATGGCGTTATTTGCTAACAAAATGAAATAAGTCCCAGCGAGAACTTCACGGGATTGCACGAACAAACACAATAGACACTCTGACGTAAATAATTAACACAGTTCTGTACTTATACTTCCAGTGCAGAGAGTGCAATACAGAGCATCCCACGCGACCAAACCTTTGGTGTAGAGCCTCATCCAAATTAGGAAATTCACTTTCCAACATGTTGTTCTCTTGTTGATCATTAGCACTTTCTGAATACTCACCAACACTCTTTCCCAGGCACAACATCAATTCGCCTTCTACGTCGCTTTGTTGTGCTCTCGCCAAATCTAACCAATTTCAGGAAATCTACAGTAGAATCAGTCCAATGAAAGGAAGAAGTAACCCCTCTTGGCTTCCTGAGGTATACCCTAAACTGTAAACCAGTCTTGCAATCACGTAAAAACGACAATATAAACACTTGCTCTTTTTACGATATATGTTCAACTTATACACCTAGAATTTATTTTCCAACAGAACCAATTATAGAAACCACAGATGAAAGTTTCAACAAGTAACTTTTCTTGCAGGATTCGACCTCAACTTGTACACTTTTAGGACCCACATACACGTACAGGATTTGCAAAATCTTCACTCAGAATACTTGTTGTACATACCACAATGCAACAACTGACGATCGTGCGCGAAATCTGGATCAATTATAATCTCTAAATTCTAAAATTGTACAGCTGTCTCAAGTCGCCCCGGGTATTACTGTAGCTTACGTCGGGCGTGATTTTTCGGAACGAAATAGGTCACATGTTCATGAATCGGAATCATGTTAATCCTACGTATAGTGACATGTTTATTTCCATATCACCATTGATGTTTTGTTACAGAAATCACGGACAGTATGTCAAGTGAGCGATAGCGAACGAAGACGAGTTAGAAAAAGCCAGGTTAGATTTTTTTTCATTATATGCAATGCACATCACGTTTAACCTGTGACTGCTCCATTACACATCATGTTATAACCTGACTCCACCTGTGACTGCTCCATTTCTGGTTCAAATGGAACGCCCGACGTATACTAAAGAGAGGCCTCGTCCCGTTTGACGGTAGCTCCACAATTGTCTCCTCACGATAATGGGTCAACACCCAAATTTTGAACCCCCACCGGAAATCGAACCCAGTACCGCCCGCACTTAAGATATAATTAAGATATAACAACAATTAATATAGTATAAATTATTCTAAACCATAGTGCTGAATAGAAGCGTCCTTTTACTAGGCACAGTATACAACTTGACAATGTGAAATCAGTGTACTTTCATTAGACACTTGGAGATTCCTCATTTGTTACCTCTATTACTGTAATAATTCTACAACTTAGCTTTGAATTTCATTAGATAAATATTTACGCAGGTTCACTAACAAATTATACAATATACTAGAAAAAAAGATTGCCGTTTTCCTATTTTAATAGGCTTAATCCTGAAACATCTGTCCACATCTGCAAGAATAAAACACCCACTTCAACAATGTTAAAAAAAAAAACACCCTAGAGATACAAACAAATTTAAAAAAGGAAAAACGAAGCTTGATAATAATAAAATAAAAACGTTCCATTGATCAGGGTTTGATCCTGGGTCCTTTATTACATGAGTCAACTACTGTACCGTTTGAACCAACTTTGAGCAGTGCTGTCACATAGGGAACGCAGATAATTTGGAAGAACCAACCCGTATTATAGTCTAGCTCTTAACTTTAATACTACTATCAGGAGCTGACTATGTACTAACTTACATACTAAATATCAGGAGCTGAAAAAAGAGTTAAGAGTTCTATTGTATGCTATTTCCATGTGGCTCTTCATTTAAATTGGAATTTTTAACACTTGAAGTTTTGCCTGTAAGATTATAATAGTGGTGGTATTATTCGTAAAATTATAGTAGTAGACCTTGGTTTGTGGTGTAGTCACTACTGCTAGTCAGACACATTCATAAAATCTTATTACACAGATTGTATTCCTTCCAAAGCAATCAGATAATTTTCGTTTCCGGCATTAATTATGAAGTAATTCGTAGGCATGTTCTTGTTTCAGAAAATCGTCAAGAGCATAGTTATTCATGCTTATTCAAACCTGTATGTGATTGTCGCATCGAAAATTTTGATTCCATTTCGTGTGCCCTTTTGTAATTGAACATTTTTTTTTAAATCAATAGGCAGTTTGATCTTCGCACTCCACATACATGCTCTTCTGAAGTCAATAATGTCCTTGTGAATCTTCTTAATCACTTGGGACGTTACGCTGAAGCCAAATGCCTTGCTATTAATCCACTTCGTCCAGAATATTTGGCGGTCGGAGCTAACGACCCCTACGTTAGACTGTACGATAGGAGAATGATTAAGCCAACTTCTGTGCAGGTAATTAGTAATCTTTTGTGTACAACTATTGGAACCTATAGAAATATATGTAACTCAATAAGTGAAGAAATAGCGGTGTTTCTGTCAATCTGGTGTAAATAGCTGTCTGTGTGATATGTTGAAGAGTATTACCCTTAATATCAATATATG
>JAGDQP010017695.1:9773-37989 GCA_022664845.1 Lepisma saccharinum | reverse complement strand
ATTGGCCATATCGCATATTGTGTGTTCAAAATTTAGCAAATAATTAGGAAGTCAGCCTTGCAAATAATCACGGAAATTAATTAGATAACAAGGAGTTAATATGACCTAATTCTGACAAAAATACCAAGACAATGTCCATAAGCAAACTATTATCAACTACAACGAATTAAACAAAATAAATCCGAGCATTAGAATAGGCCATGATTAATATAATGTAAATATATGGTAAGGTATCATATATATAATCAATTTTAAGTATATTTGCAGACAAGGCGCAATGATACAGGATCAATGCTGAAGGTAAAGGAATAAACAAATAGATAAATAACAAACAAACTCATGTCCGTAATAATAACTGTAATAATTTATAAATTATGTAATTTGTAAATCTTGCTGTCAATAAATAACCCCCAATCGAGAAAAACACTAGGCCCAGGCTTGATAACCGGGAACTAGGCCAAAGAAATTATCCCCCACCCTCCATCCTAACAACAAGAATGAGCAAAACAGGTCCTATGTCTTCCTGACTTGATGCCGAGTAGGGGTCAAGACAGGGGAATAATCTACCCCGGTTCCGGGGAGAACGTTATTGTGTTCGGGAATCGTAACTAATCTAATTGAGAGGTAGGGGTGGATGGAGGGTCCGAAATGTAAAAACAGAAAAAAAAATGTAAATGTAAAATAAAAATGTTATATCATTTGTGACGATACTGATAACTTGGGCAACTCAAGCTCCAAAATTACACATTTTTTGACTGATGGATAAAATCAGTTTTGATCTGAAATATTGCCTTGTAAGTTCAAAACACTCTGTATAAGAAAAATACGAATTTGTTTTATGTGACGCGAGAGTGCGTATCGAAAGCCTTGGTTTGCGATTTCCTTCTGGTTCTTGATAGCACCACTCCGATACCAGCTAAGGAAATTTACAAGACCACGAATCTAGGGATGTAAGTAGAATCGGTGTGTAAGAACACTCTTGCCTTTCAATTCTTGTAAAGATATCAATGCGGAGGATCTTGGAGAAGTTCGCAAATGTAAGAGGCCTGGAAAAGCCTCTGGACACAGTCGCATGAGAGAGAAAGAGCAGAATACAGGAAAATATTTTATTAATGCGAGAAATTTGTTGTAAAAGTAGATTATTAATTTTAATATCATCCGTCCTCCACCTGCTTGAAAACTATCACTAAAATATGTCCTTCATTTTGTGTCACAAAATCATCACTCTAAGTCAATGTTTTTGAATTTATTTATGACCTTTAGACATCTATGGCTGAGGTCAGGAGAGGGTAGGAGAAAGGATGTAGGAAGAAGTTGGCCAGGATCTAAGTTGTAGGTTTCATTCCGACATTTTCCATTTGTGACTAAGGAAATAACTGAAGAATTTGTCATTATTACGGGTGCTGGTATCGAACACAGGATCTCCTAAATACGAAGCCAGCACTTTACTAATTGAGTTGTGGTCGTTCGATATAATTCAATATCTATAGTTGAATCGAAGCATTTAATTTTCTTTCTGCCTTGAGGAGTGTGTGTGTACTATTGACAAATGTTTTATCATGCAACAGGATAAGTAGAAATATTGCTGTTACGTATGTCAGAACTCTATGAAACATTAAAGTAGTCGCACACTAAAAAAAAAACAAAAAAAAAAACCTTTTGGTAGTTTGTCTTATAGTCTTGCCAAATCCGTATGTTCAAATGTTAGTGCTCACAGCGACCGACCAGAGTGAAGCCGAGCAAAGAATAGACAAATATCTATACCTGAGAGCCAGATCCGCGTAAATACAATTTTGGTCAAAACTTGATTAATGCAGTTTTGTACAGTGTTGTGAAGGCCTCACGTATTGGTAACATCTTCTAAACATGTTAAATGTAAAAAAGTAAGTCTGTAATGTAGTTTCTCCATTTAGTTTCTGTGTGAACGGATTTTTTCTTTTTCCTCGAAAAACAATTTGTGACTTACGCGGTTCTGTCTCTCAGGTATAGATATATTATTTTTCTGCGTCTACATTAAGGAAAAGGAAAATATAGTGACTTCGAACCTCACAATCATCGAATCTATATCAAACGTCGAGCGGCTGTAGCTGTTGGTACAGCTTTGGATTCATATTAACGCCGTCCTGGGTTCGACACCACCATCCACTGATGTTTTCCAAGAGATTTTTTTCTCAGTCACAATAGGAAAATGCCGAGATCTTACTTTTAACTTAGGTCCAGGAAGACATGGCAGACTCCTCCTCGCATCCGTTCCCCTACCCTATCCCGACCTGAGCTGTAGAAGCCTAAAGGCCATAAATGAAATCAAAATGAATCTATCTTCAATAGATTTGGAGAGGAAGATCGAAGTAGTAGTAGCAGCATCTTAAAAAAAATACTTCTGGAAGCATCTGTAAGTTGGATGGAAAGAAATCATGCCATGAGCAAACCGTTTCAGAATGCTAAACTATGGACTGGTGTCATGATGCTTGTTAAATTTAATTTTTAGGGCCTTCAGGCAACTTTGACTCCGGCCTGATTGATGATGATGGATTGATTGGTGGGGTGAAGAAAGTGGGAGGAAACGGAAAAACCCCGAGAAAACCCATGCACACGGTTTTTGTCCACCACAAAGCCCACATGGCATGAGCAGGGTTTGAACTGGCTATCCCAAGCGCCAGAGGAGAGCATTTTAACCATTGAGCCACCGCGTTCCCATTGGAGCTTGTAGTTATGAGATTAAGAATTGAATATTTGAAGTAACAAAGTGATAGATTTTGTTCACTGCCGGTGGTTAACTTGTTACAAAGTTGAAAATATTGTTCTATGTGTTATTCTATCTTTTTTCCACCAACAAAAGAGGGCTTATGTATATAGTCCTATAGATAAATTCAAATGCTTGTTCATGGTTCCGTCATAATGTGTTTACATTTTCGCTGCATTACCAGAACATTGCTCGGTATGGATATTTTGAACTATGCCAATTATGTGTCAATTTGCTTCTGTTCACTGCCTGGGTATTATTTGGAATGTCGTTTTGGAAAAATGAAGTGACGTAAAACTCTCGTAAACAAAATCAATATGAACACCCGAGTGAAAGGAAGGTTGGTAGAATAATATTCAATGTGCATTGCGTGCCAAATCGAATAGGCTCTGATTCCTCCCACAGATGGATAAACTGCTCCCATTGAAATTTACCACTTCAGTGCTTCAATGATCCTGCCACACATCTGTTGCGTTCGTTACGTGTTAATATGCTCACAGTGCATATCGTGCCGAGCTCAGGTACAGAATAACAGGTGCTATTGCAAACATGACAGAGGAACTGCTACTCTGTTTTAAATCTAAACGTATAGCTCGTGTTAGTTTGACTGTAAAGGAAAGGTCATACATTAGCTATTACCGTTGAAGTTCTAAAAAAGCAATTTAATGCGGTATCGAACAATATTATTTTCATATGTCTTTGTGGAGTTTCGGTTTTAGCGTCTAATATAGAGTTCGTAAAAGCATATAATTACTTGTGCACAATGCTTTTTACTTTTGATGGTTTCGAAATTCTGATAAAACTGTCTCGTATTGATTACTACATTATAACCGCATGTTTCATTATGTATTTATGGGCAATTGAGCTCAATTGAAATTTAGATTCCCAGAAATCTAAATTTGAATATCCTTAACTGAAAAATAAAACCTTTACGACGAATTAACTTAAAAATCTTCCTAAACAGCGCTTTGTCATGGAACGAGCTCAGTCGGTAGTTTTGGCTTTGCACTAGGTTCGATAACAGCAGCCTACCATCCAGATTGACTTCCCACATTCTTCTTACCTTATCCAGGTGTGAGTCATAGATGTCTAAAGCTCTTCCCATGGAATTATACTAATTCAGGTAAGGTACACATTTTATTGCATTCTACACGAGCAGAGATGATGTAATCTTACCCACGAAAAAATCTTTTGCTGTGTTATTGAATAAACCATTTTCTAACTATCAATTCTGGGCTGGCCTAACCAAATCCTCAGTCCGTCCCAATTTTGAGGAATGACCTCTTAGCAAAGAGAAGGATATGCGAATATAGATATGAGAGGGTGATACACAGTCCGTTTGTGAAGGTACTTTTCGGTATTCACTTGATAGGATTGAGGAAAGTCTTTAAAATTCCTTCCTGATTATGCTCAGGCTGAACTGCGATTAAACCGTCGACTTAACGGAGATTCTCTGGCAGTAGTTTGTAACACAGATACATCAACATGATAAACAAGAACTATCCCTAGTTCCTCTTATGGGTCACAGTGGTCCATAGAATCTTGCAAATGAAAAATATTAGTATCTAGTCGAAATACTAATCGACTAATAATAATAATAATGACATGAATCTGAATGATACGAGAAATTTCTAATAAGTATTCTTTGCTCGAATATGTTTGGAAACTGAAAATTTCAATTTTCCATTAGTAACGTTTGTGGAAATTTCCATGGAACAAGTTTCCTGCTTTGTCGGACTGTTTCCAGGAAGGTTCCTGAAAATTTTCAAAAGTGAAAGAGAAAGCATAGAAAGATTATTTGTTTTTATTTTGATCCATTAGGATGATCGTACCTAATGTTTCAGATAGGAATTAAGGACTATAGAAACTTAATTGAGGATATATTGATTCAGATATGAGTTAGAAATTTAGTTATGAAGTGGACAACACGTTGTTGAGGTTTTCTTTATGGCGTTTCCTTAATCTGTTTTCTTGTAGTGCTGTACAAATGTTTACCTCCTTTATGATGTAAATCTAACCTTAATAGATACCGCAAAAGGAATATAGTTTGTCTAAAGTAAATGTGTGGCTTCAAAAGTCGGAACTGCTCAAATGTTCATCTAGCACCCTAAGCAGTTCAATCTACATTCCTGATATTCTAACCGTAGATTTTTATGGCTCAATTTCTTGTCGGTTCTGTATGCGTAGATGGACCTTAACTAAAAATGCAGCTTTTCACTAATCAAAACAGTGACGTATATACAGGGTTGGGACATACTTGACAGACGATTCTGAGACTAAAACGGCAAACAATTAAGGTGGACTATTGTCAAATTGCTTCAAGTACAAGATACAGAAGGTCAAACTTCGTGACTAAAGTGGACTTTAATGAAAAACAAGTTTCTTGATAGATCAGAGATTCTGACAAGATTTCCAGTTTCGGGTGTGTAATGCCAAAATTGGGAGTTGGGGGTGGCTTACACTGTTTCGCAGGTGTCTCTAAATTTTTATCGTTATTTTTTAAAAACCTTGGAGAGGTTGTTCGAGAATTTTAGGATTCACATCCCTTTTGGGGCTGGCAGAACCTAGGGGTTCATCATAAACGTTGCATCAAGGCAAAAATTTGTTATAGGAAATTAATTTGTATCAATAGGACACATTACGAATTAATATAAGATGTCGTCCAGTTTTGAAACTATTACCAACCTAATTTAAAGTTCCTTATTCCCTAATGGCACTACGTTAGTATGTTTGAAATTTGGTATCTAATAGTGATAATAAATACGTATATCTGAAACTGACAACGCAGTGTTGAACAGCGGCCGGCACTCATTGCTTTTCAATTGATCTTGCCCTTTGTAAGATCCGTACTTCATTGTTTGAATTTTGAATTTTTATTTATGGCTTTTAGGCATCTAAGGCTCAGGCCGGGGTAGGGGAGAGGAAAGGATGTGAGAAGGTGTCGGCAAGGACCTATGGTTGAAGGTACCATCGCGGCATCTGCTTGGTGTTGCTGAGAAAAAGAACCTGGAAAAACCTGTCAGGATGGTCGGCCGCTGGGATTGCACTTCATTGGCTTGAGTATAGCAACGAGACATCATCATAAAAAAATTGATCTCGTTCCAACTGTGGTTTAAAAAGCATTACATATAGTTGCATCAGAACTTGAAACCCGTTATCATTGTGCAATACAGCTCCTAATTAGCAAATATATTTTTTTTAAAAAGTAGATATTTCTGAACAAAATCTGACGAATTGCATTGTAAATTGTAGTGTATGTTTTACCTTCACGTAATCATTCTTAACATACCGTACACTATACTTAACATATCGTTCGTAAAAATAGTTTTGTAGTGTTGTTATAATGTAATAGTGCATGTAATCTATACTACATAGCAGTTACATATTTTCCCATCATTTATGTATAAAATTACTTCTTGACAGGAAGAACCATAAACACAATTTGATCGGTATTACCTAAATTTCTATTAATCTTAATTTTAAAAATATAACTACAATATTATGTATAACATTACTTTTCAATCTGCGCAACATCTAATATCATTATGCGAAACAACAAATACTGATTTAAACACCAGAAAAAAAATCGTTCCATGCAATCTTATTGAATATCCTTATACTAAACAAAAAATTTTGATTTAAAAAAATATGCATTTATCCATAACCTAACTTCATCAAACAATAACAAAGAAATATTATTATTTTTTTTTAAATCGTCTAATTTAAAAATATCCACGAAACCTCAAAACAACTTATCCATTACAAGGTACCCCTACGTACGTAATTTGCCAGAATATGATTTTAAAAACTTGGTTTATAAAGTTTTGGAATTGGATTATAAAGGAATCAAGTATTGTTTTCCTTTTAGACACAGGCGAAGTGTAAATAACATTACTGCAGTGAACAAACCGGCAAATTTATTCGCAGTTCTATATCATAATCCTAACAATATCATCATTGTTAAACCACTAAGGGACAATAAATGAAACCATAATGCGAATGAGTAATCTGAACTGAACAATCAGTTGAACTCTACATAATTAAAGCTTTGTCAACGTTGTGCACAATGCTCATTTGTAGGGTTCATTTTTTAATGAAAGAACAAAGGTTTTACCCGAGTAATCACATATTCGAAACTTGGATTATATTAACTCTGACACAATAGCGTTGAACAAAAAATCACAGCTCTCACAATTGCTGGAATGATTAGATTGAACAATAAAAATGTTTGAGTGAAGATGGATGAAAACAAGTCTTTTTTATTAATGTTTATTCTAAGGTTATAAATTGCTAATATTGCTCTCGAATCGTAACGTATGTCATAGTATTTACACAACTTAGTAACAAACCAAGACCATATTTGCCCATGTCTTATAAAGACTGTGACACATTTTAATATGAAAGGCATTATTTGAAATAAATATTATTATTCTCAAAACTCAATTAAAAAGTTAAACATATATCTTCTTTAGGCCACCATTAAGTAAATGGCATTATAACGTTTTCTATTAATGTTAAAATATGAGAGTAAGGTAATTGAATGCATAAATTCAATCTCAACTTGTGAATATGATGTAGTATGTGAGAATCACATTCCAGGACCACTGTATAGCGGAACTTGATAAACTATTTTCCACTTCCGAGTTTGGAGGTAAAATGTTACTTGTTTTCAAAGTTATTTATTAGCAGAATTTAATGAAACGGGATAAATTAACAAGAAAATATGTTATAATGATAGGAATTACTATGACAGGAATATTCAGATTTATATTTCAATAGCTTAATTCTATAGTATATTATTACTAATATTTATAATGTCAATCACTTGAAAGTTTAAACTTGTCTTAGCTGTGTCGTACGCAATATAGTTCTGTTGGGAACAGCTGAAATCTGGTCACTTTCAGAGACTGACCCGGACGCATGACTCTGTGACCCGCCTCAAAATTTGACTCGAATGACGCTACTGACTCTGTAACCCGGTCTTGACCCAAATGGCCAGATTTTATGATCTAGCGACCCGATCTTAACCCAAATGACCCAGTGACTCAATCTTGACCCGACGACCCTCTCTTGACTCTATTTAACTCTGGTCTTGTTCTTCTGGCTTGAATCAATCAATCACAAATTCCTTCCGACAGGAGAGTTATTTGCACACCTGCGGGACTATTTTTTTTTTCATGTTTTTACCATTGTTATGAACTTTTTGGTGTCGTACTTTTGGTGCTGGGGGTAGTCCCGGTCACCCCTGAATGAAACTGTTCAGACGCCGAAAGTCATGAGCAGGACACTCCTGTTTTGCCCTCCGGGTCATTCCGGGTCCAAAGCCTGGACTCGGTGACCAGTTCCAAAACTTGACCCAATTGACCCATTTGAGCTCTGGTTGGGGATGTTATCTTGCACGAGTTATATTTGGTAAAACTTTAGTATACTTTATTTTATATGGGCCAGTCTAGTAACTTTGACTTCGGCCCGTCACGGTTATCCGTCAAGTTCTAGTTAAAATCCACACCCATGCCCCTGCCGGGACTGGAACTCGAGACCTTATCTATTTCAGCTAATAGAGAAAGGTGTAATAGATTAATTTCGAACCAAACTCTTTAAAACAACAGGTTGAATGTCACAGATATAAAACTGTACTTCTAAAATACAAGGAGTTTTATTGAAGAATCATATAATCATAGCAGTTTGTTGTAGAAAATTAAGAAAAAAATAGTGATAATATCTAAAGGACTATTCAGTTCGGTGCTGGCAGTGAATTTATAGTACATGTTTTTTTTTCTGTTTGTAAATCAAATCTTAAAAAAAAAGCTTCTCTTTAGTATTACAATAAAATACTCCGGATACTTTTTCAGTTGCCATCACTAGTTAAATATTTCTCTGTACAATGTTTCATACAATGGAAAGTGTATAATTAAGTGATTTTCTTAGTGTATATGAAAGAAAGTTGACAAAAGCAAGAATAGAACCTAGATCATCTCGATGATAGCCACTTGTTTTACCCAGCTGAAAAGGGCTATTACGATCTTGTTAATTTTATTTCTGGAAATACTTAGCACCATTGTGTAGGGCATTCCAAATACTGCAAAAATAAATATTGTTATTTGCGGAAGCTAAGTAGGCGTGGAGAGAAATTGACGTCAAAGTAAAAAAAAAAAAACTCCGCTTGAGCAAGACAAAGTGTAACGAAGGCCATTCGGCCACGAACGAGATCTCTGCGCCTTTTCTTTTTCGCAATCAGACCTGGATGGGGTAGTAGAGAAGCCGTGGGAAGGGAGTCTGTCAGTCTAGGTTGAAAGATCCATAACGCGCAGTCAGAAAAAAATCAATGGCTGAAAATGCATAGTATACCATTACACCATTTGATAGAATCACTAAGGAATCTCTCACAAAATCGTAATGGTCTCTTGTCAGAAATAAAACAATTCTACAAGTTTTTTTTTACGCGGCCACGTTTTAGTTTTGTTTCTAAATATTCGCAAAATGTGTTTCGAGGGTTCTTTAGGTGTTCTTCCGGATGGTGCCATGCGATCTAGTTTGTTCTTAATTGCAGCGCCTTAATTGGCTGAAAAGGAAGATCAAAAGAAAGATGTTTCTCATTTTGACGTCTTTTCTCTCCATTCCTATTATAATAATAGATTTTCGGAGTTTCTTTGGATGCTATATGATCATTCCATGTGAAATCAACACTTTTTAAACAAAATTCACCCCCACCCTCTCAGATTTCTATGATCTTTTTGTTTATTGCTAATATCCCTTGAGCATATTAAACACTATTTTTTTTTTTTATTTTTTGATGCACTGGTTTATGTTCTATGAAAGTTCAAAAAGTCAAATGTTCCGTGTTTTTAGTTTACAAAATTTATTACTCAGCAATGGTTGGTGCTAGAGAGCTTGGATAGGGCTCATTTTAGAGCTCTTGTAATAAGCTTTCGTTGATATGATACTCGACCGGGTTACATAAAAGTATGGATCTCAGAAATAAAATATTGATTTTCTCAAAATTGGACATCTCCAATTTTTTCGAAAAAAATTTATATGTTGGTCATATCTCCCTACACCTACAATGAAAATTGTAATTTGAGGCGATAATGGGATCGTGAGATACAAAATATTTTCGTCATATTCCTGGGAAAGAGAAAGCATTAGCGGTCTACATTAAGATAAAAAAAACTTTGGTAAACTTTGTATCTGTGTGTTATTTTAGTAATTAATAACTTCGACCCGTCTCGAATTGTTAAGTTTCTAAAATCCACAAACATCCGTGCCCCAGTCGGGATCCGAATCCGGAATCCTGGAGTTGCTAGCCTGACCCCTCAGACCGAACGGCTACCAAAGTTTGCTCCGTATTGAGAATTTGAATTATTCATGGCCTTTAGCGTTAGGCATCTATGGCTCAGGATGGGATAGGGAGGTAAAAGGATGCAGTAAGAAATCGACTAGAGCTTAAGTTTAATGTACCAACCAGATATTTGGAAGAAAGTATATGGAAGGTAATGTTTTAATTTAGTCCCGTAAACACTAAATCCATTAGGATCGTTTATATTCACATTCAGAGAGAGAAGATAAACTGTCAACACTTCTTCTACACATCACAAACTATTCTTGAGAGTCCATCTATAACACAAAATCACGTTTACTAAAGAAATGGTAACTGTTAAATGAAATATCAAGGCATAATAATAAACGATCAAAACTTTGATTTAAAGTATCAATTATTCACTAATTTTATCCAGAATACTAATTGTTAAAGAGATTGAAGCATAAATTTAGTAGCAACAACGAAAAACAACAAATAAAAAGAAACAAGAAAAAAGAACGCTGAAAAATAGGATGCAATAAAAAGGTAGAAACGAACCTCGTAACAGTTCCCGAAACACCAACGATGTTTTTTTCAATCGTGAAATAATGGGAGATAAAACGATAGTGCACTCTAATTGTCACAGATAAAAGGATTTCATTCCGCAAGGCCACTATTTCTCTTTAATTTGAGAGCTAAGCCAGGCATTAACATGAGGAGGTAAATGAGAGTTTCCCAGGATTCCACTTTTAGCAAGAGTGCTTCAACGTTCCTACGCTAAACAACCCCAGAGGCAATTTTTCTCACATACGAGGAAGCTCGAAGAGTCAACTTGAAATTCTGAACAAGGGAAAACACTATATTGTTTTCGCACAATAACTAGCACTTTCTGTACGGAATAAAAGGATGGTTACAGCTCTAACAATATTAAACATTTATATTTTCGTTAAGAACACAAAAATATTAACCTACTTGGTAATATCCATCTTTTCAAATAAAAACATTGCTCGTCTTTGACCATGTAAAATGCAACATTTCAAGAAGAACCGATTTACACTGTTTAAATACTCAATAGTGCTCGACTATGTGTTTAAATGATCAAAAACATGTATTTGTGTGACTAAAATGTCAGTTATTCGTATGTTCTTAGGTGAAAAAATTGGAACCACTTCAAATCTGGTAGCTTCGCAACATACGCTTTATAATGTCTACATAAAGGTTACATGAAATACTGCAATAAGAATTAACTGTTACTGCTTTAGTAAACTTTATTTTGTGTGGTCGATTTTAATAACATCATACTTCGGCCCCTCACGATTAAATGAGCGCAATGCTTATTGAAACCCAAAAAACATCCATGCCTCAGGGATGATTCGAACCCGCGACGTTGGAGACGCTGACTTAACGCCTCAGACGATTGTCAGCACATTTGACCCCCGATGGAATATGCTACAGCTAGTTTACGTGCATATTGTTCCCTGGACTTGCAGTGTATAACGTTTTGTATTTTTTAGATTTTCAAATAGAAAGAAATGTAGATTGTCAGAACAGTTTTATAATGAGACACTTCCTACGTCACACTATGTTATCGCCGCGTATCTGAATTTCGATAAAAAAATAGGCCTACAAAGTTGAAGGATTTTGAAAATCACACTACACTTGATGTTGATGTAGTCTTATGGGATAGCAATTGTTTCACAGCAGTTACAAGTGAAAATGTTTTTGAATATTTATATGAAACAAAAGGAGTCACTTTGGCTGTTACTATGCGAACTCTTTGTAGCCATAAATTCTTAAAACGTTATTTTCTTTAAATTTTTGACCAGTAACTACTTATTATTTACTCTATAATATAAAGTTATTTCGTTTTTAAGGAATCTTTGGCTTCTGTCGGTGTAAGGGAGAACGTTGAGGAAAGACATTTGAAACTACAGTTCCAACATTAACCTGGTTTGATGCAAACAAATTGGAAACACCTGTCAGGATGGCCTACCGCTAAGTACCAACCCAGGATCCTCAGAGTACAAAACCTACGCTCTGCTAACTTAAATACTCCCACTTCTTCTGTTCTAAGACAGACTAATATGTTGCATTTTTGCAGTGATAAAAAATTCCAAGGTAACAATGTTCTATTAAATCATGTTCGGGAAGAGAATGACTATTATAATCACATTCTTATCAAAGGCTGGGGAAAATATGGCCTTCCAAAACTAAAGAACCTGTAAAATATTTTTTTTACGTCTTAAACACGTTTTAAGCGTTTACTAATGTTTAAGCGTTTAAATATTTTAAACGCAGAGAGTTTTAAAGAAACATTATCTACATTCTTCTTTATTATTATTATTATTATTATTATTATTATTATTATTAATATTTAATATAAGAAACAAGTCTATTTTGATCCTCAGCCTAGTTCTGAAAAAGGCATAACATCAATTAATATGAGTTTTCCATTCATTTGTTTAGTATTAGTCAAGATGGCAGAGTATATTTCAAATATTAAACTGATTAATATTGGATAGTACATTACCTATTAACTGAGCAGGAACTTTACAAGCAATCAAGAAGACGGACGTCTCTTAATTTGAATTTGAATTTATTTTTATGGTCTTTAGGCAACTTTGGCTATCAGACACATGTACTCTTTAAAGAGAACGTCTGGTAGCCCTAGCTAATGCTAAAATGTACTAAATATGTATTTATACGACCAGTAAAACAGTTTCATAAAAGTTGTAGAAGCTGCAGAAGTTTTAAATTAAGCATGAAGAAGCAGAAAGGGTAAAACTTAGTAGTCGCCGCACTGTAATAACACTGTGAAAATAAAGGGCCACTTTTCTTTTTAAAACAATTACGAAATGTATTGTTTTCGGAGCGCAGACTACAAACATGACCACCATTTGTCACAATTACCCACTATTTTTTCATAACAGGCATGGATATTTGTAACTACAGAGTGTGTCAAGAGTCGTATTACAAGCTGGTGATTCACAACCCGTTAAGGAAATGAAGCATCTTACTACACAAATGTAGAATGGTGGGAAAGGCTTCATTTTGGAGTAGATGATCAACTGAGCCGTCATCTTAAAATCTGGCATTTTGGATGGGTAAGTTTTTTAAATGATAAGTGGGTCAGTTTTTAAAATGGTAAGTGGGTCAGTTTTTTTTTTAAATGGTAAGTGGGTCAAACAACACGAGAATATTCCCAGAAAATCATTCCAGGTGTTAATTTGACCTACCTGTATGTAGATCCTGCACGTGTTCATTTCTCCAGCAACACCTTAACTTCGACATCGCAATACGTAGGTAAAATCTAATACATGTAATGGCTTTCTAAAAATATTTTTGTGTTGATCGATGTCACACGATCCACTTGCCATTTGAAAAAAAAAATCCATCCAATTTAGCCGATTTCAAGTTGCCGATTTCAAGACTGCTGTTTAATTGAATTGAGTTGAAATCAGGCCGAACTACAAGTTAAATTGAAACCTCTTTTTAAAGGTGCAATGTGCACAGAGCTAATTGCAGATCATGTGCAGTGTGCACCATTTTATGATAGCCGTGCTGCACGGTGGGAATGGTGTCAGCATGGAATGGAAGTCAACGTAGAACCCTGGTGCTCACAACTAATTCAGTGAATACTTGAATTCATATTATTTGTCATATATCTCATATATGTATTGGTTAGTCCTGAGGAAGAAAAGACAGAATATTTATTTGTATACACATAACAGTTGTTGAAGCGAACACGGGTGTTATAAACTTGAAATATCTAAAACGTTCATGTTCATTAATACAGAAATTAAAATGAACGTTCCTTTCTACTAAGAGCTAAATCCTTGTACTTAGAAACTATTCGCAGAGTTAATAATTAAATAAACATTTACAATATCACGTTTCAGTTACATACGAAAAACTTTTATTTTCTTCTGATCATTAAGTTGAGTATTTGCAGTACGTAATATTAAACTTTACACCATGTTGTTTGTGTTTTAGATCAGAGACGTAAAAAGCAAATTTTATTTATCCTGCTTGAGTATTTGCACAACTCTTTAGCTTGCTGAGAAATAACTTCAACTTTCATGATTCGAACTCTACAATGAATCATTATGCAATACCTCAAGGGAAGTATGAAACCAATTCCTGTATGACCCCACAGCAGTAAAAACATTTAGCTGTTCTGAGACAATTATTTTAGGAAATATTTTCGTTAACTACAATTGCACACTGTGAAAAAGATGTAAACATTGCTAGCAATTCCCAGCAAAGTTCCACAGAATTTTCAGTATTTCATGTTGAAATCTAGGAAAGCGCAGGTACTATTTGTATGCTGAGGTGGATATTTGAAATTTTCAGTTCTTGGTGCAGAATGAGAAATCGGTTTATTATTGTAACCACGCATGCAGTTCTAATCAAGTGTTTGATACCCCCTTTGATAAATTATTTTCGCAGAAATGGGAAATGTATTCTCAGGAAATTGAGATTCCCATTCCTAACTGACAAATAGGAAAGTAATTAAAATGTGGCGTAAGTCTTGAGAGTAACTTAGTTTATTCTATATACTGTCTGTGGCCCTCTTACTGCTTTTATCTAGTGCTTTCTTACGACTGGCAGTTTAGTCCAATCGGTAAGAGGCTCGATTTCTAACTGAATACTCAGTGTTCAAATCTTGATTAAAGCTTTTCTTTTCCTCTTTTGCCCCAGTGTCCTTGAAAACTGAGAAATCGCTGGTTTTGATTAGTTACTGGAAATTTCCAGGAGGCTAAGGTTGCCTAACTTTTCCCAGGAATATTACGGACATTTTTTCAGTGCTATAATGTCGGTCAATGTGGTGAAAAATTATGTATTTTTCATGAAATTAATTTTGAACACGTGTTTTAAACATCTCTCTCAGGGAACAGTATTTAAATGCTAAACAATATGTTCAAAACAAAATAGATTTGTTGTAGATCAAATTATTTTAAACATGTTTGAAACGTTTGTTTGAAACCATCCCTGGTTAAGGTGGCGGCTTCAATTTCATGTTCCTTACAGAGAGAAGAATTATATTCACATATTCTGTATTTTTTTCTAAATTGTCAATTATTGATATCTCACGTCTTTTTTAAAAATATCCGTAAAGTAATCTAATCACAATACAAACTTTCACAATTGTCTAATAAAGATTATTTAATTAAACTATAGTACGTACCTTGACATGCAATACAAAACATAATAGCATTAGTAAATTTCACAACAGAAGTTAATGGACACAACGTTTATCCAGCCTGGTCTTACTTCGGGACTGTTCACCCATAAAGTGATAGTTAGGGATTTAGGGAGCAATGGATTAAAACTTGCTCCGCGGAGAAAGGCAGACGAATAAAACCGATGAGAGGTTCTGAGAGTCCGTTTATCTCTCACCTTCGCAAGTACTTGAATCCAGAGAGGAAATGCCAAGAGATTAATCGGCGGGTCTGCTTCAGTGGCAGCTGGAAAAGGTCAGCTCCAGGAATCCTGGAGAAAAAGACTGAAGATACAAGTGGAAGCCAAGGGATTTCAATCCTAATTGCGTCATCTTCTTGTGAGACTATATGGTCTTGTAGTGGATGATACACTTCTGAATAACTCTTGTCGAGACCAAGTGTCTCAATCCATTATTTTCTAAGCACAGGTCTCCCAAAGGAAGAATGACTGATGTCTTCAGTCTTACGACAAGCTTTACGGAAATTGTTATATGTATTTTTTGTTTTCGTTTTTTTCAAGTTAGTGAAAACTGCACTTAAAACACACATGAATTTCACATCGTAAGCTGTTGGTACTTACTGTAATCTATACAATAAAAATATTAAGTAAGTAGTGTGGATGATCCCGTTAATGAAATTGCCTTTGAAATTAAGAGGACGAACCAAAAACGAAGGCGTAAGGTACGTAATTGATGAGCTCTTGGCAACACCTTAACATCGTAAATACTCAATGAAGATCGATGGTTGGAGTGTTCAAACGCAAAAATAACTAGTAACATGGGATGTAATAGTTTCGTAAGTATGATTAACATGTATCAAGTAACACAGAACAGAGTTGGACTCGGTGCTAATGAGGTCCGATGCGTCACATTCGAGAAGTATCTGGTTCGAATCCCAGGTTGAGCATTGATTGAGGTTTGAAAAACGTTGCACTGTTGTAAGTGGAACAGGCCGAAGTTAATATTTACTGAAATAGCCCAAACAAGGCAGTCTTTTAAGTAAATTAATAACCTGTTTGTTCAATTTAAAAATCAATTACAAATTTAAGCGGGAGAGTTAAGGGATTCTAGCATAAACATTCACTGCTATTTACTCTTCTAAGTTCACATGGTATGAACTACATACAACCAGTATAAAGTAAAATATAAATATTTCTTACAATATATGTAGTTAAATTAAATGTCACCTGCTTTAGTCTGATTTAAAAGTTGAATATTTTGCATTAACTTACTAATAATTTCTTCAACATTCACTTTTTATTCCTTATTGTCTTTTATCCTTGTCCTCTGATATTGGTTTATCTGTTTCACGGGAAATATATTGATATCAATGAATTTGTGTAATCTAAAATCATATTTAGAGAAACACTATATTTCAGCAAAGATCTAATATCTTTCTCTTTTGATGCAATGTTTTTCTAGAGTATAAAAAATCAGGTCCTCTTTCGTCTTGTTTACAATTTCTTCTATTGGAGCAAGTGAATAGTTTAGATTTAAGTCGTTTAGAAAACAGAAAGTAGATAACCAATTCAGGATGAACTGTGCTGCTATAAACGAGTAAACAGTATCCTATTGTAGTAAACTGTACTAAAGTATCTCGTCTTGTACTTACTATAATATGGGAATCCAGGGCAAGAGTAAACATGAGATCTCTGTAAGCTGGCAACATCTGAAAACACACCGAAAAGTAGTAAATCATCCTAGATGCAACACGATGAAAGCAAGAGTACGCTGAGTTTGGACAGGAAGAGAGTAGGACGTAGCTGTGTTGACATTTTTGCAAGTAGAGCAAAATTTCTGCAGGTCTACGAAATGTCATAGTGTCTATTCAGTGTTGAAGATTGTAAGTATTTCTGTGGAAGGTTGTATTCTTGAGTATGGAGTTGCGGTAGTTGACGAAAGAGGGACGCATGTCAAGGTAGGCATTGGCGGGCATTGCTTTGAACAGTGGTGTCGGGGCAAGAGAGTACGGGGTAAGACGGAACGTTTGGTGTGCTCTGCAAACAATGGTCCCACGAACAGTGCTCATACTTTGACTTAAGCAAAACCTATACGAATGCGATTATTGCCAATGTTCAATGTTCAATGCTCAGTCTCTTTTGATTTCATTATAACCAAGATTTTATAATTTAAAAACGATTGGTGATAATTTCTTACTAGTTTTCCTATGTCAGTCAAAAAACTTCACATTATAAATAAAATTCTAAGTGAATTTACATAATTTAACTGTTCGTGTGTGCATTCGTGAATTTGATTCTGAATTTAATTTGTAAGGTCTTTAGGCAACTTTGGCACAGACCGGGTGGATGCTGATGGCATGAATTGGTGGAATGGAAAAAGTTTAAGGAAACGGGAGAACCCCGAGAAAACCCACACACACGGTGTTTGTCCACCACAAAGCCCACATGGCATGAGTAGGAATCAAACCGACGATCCGTAGCGCTAGAGGTGAGCGCTCTACCAATTGAGCCACCGCGGTCCCTTGTGTTCATTCGTACCATTATCTTGTTATATGTACTCGCATTTGTGATATGATTAAATATGCCATTAATTTGTATATTTTAATGTTGCCCTTGCTCAGTTTACTCTTACCTCCTGGGGAGGCGCGGGCGACAAGAGTGTTATTTCGCTTCTTCGTATAAAATATACCCTAATTCTGTTTCGGAAAGAATATTGTAAACGAAAAAAAAATATATATATTTGTTACTAAAATGATCAAGCTTTCATGTGTAGTCTTTTGTCTTTATAGTTGATAGATTAATGATTTTTCTTTAAATGTTCACTCTTGCTGGGTTTCTCACTCTCATCGTGTAGTAACTTACAATAGACTGCCTCATTTTATAGTAACACTAACATACTGTAAACGCAGACTCGTATCAGATTCCAGTCGTGTTGGTTTAGTGGTAGAGTGCTCACCTCTGGTATTTGTGGTCCCCGGCTCATTCCATGGGGTTTTTTGGTGGACAAACACCATGTGCGTGGGTATGATAGCAAAAGGTTTCGAAAACTCTCAGCCAGAATGAACACGAGAGGTTAATGGTGAAGAAAGCAAAAAAAATCCGGACTAGAGGTTTCTTTCAGGAAACACAAGGTATTGAATTACTAAAAGCAGAACTTATAAACTTGATCGAAAATGCCGTTTACTCTATTAAAAGCTAAATTACGATATTTAAACTTTTTTCAATCTCAAGATACTGGACTTTACACTGTCTAAAGGCTATTAGTCCAGGATCCATAGGATCCCGTCTGTAAAAAGATGATGGTGCTCGGAGTTTTATGTTTATCATTTACTATGGAGTATTTTCATTCATTTAGTCTTGGGTATACATTGGGACGTTTTCCATACAACCACTATTTTCCAAAATGACCGCTGCCAATACGTAAATGTGTATTTCGTGAACAAAGGCAAATAGAAAGGTGATTCCGTTGTCAAATTATGTTTTTGAAGTAGTGTAACTCAAATATGACATATGCTATGCTACGTTAAAGCCGTACAGTATTTCCATACCTTGTTCTCATTTTGTATGTCTATTCTGATATCTTGATAATATGGTTCCTAGCACGTCAAAGTAATTTCCCATATTTGTATGCGTATTTTACAAATCAGTCTAACTTCGACGATGGCTGAAGAAACAGAACTTTCCTGTTGTTTCCTGGTTACGGCAGAGTTCGCAGATTTTCTACCAAAAGTTGGAATGTGCTTACATCATGTATTGTTGCATCAAGTAAAAACACTTATGCTACTACTGAGTCTCTTCAGCAGAAAAGAGTTCACTATTAGAGCGCTTGATAATTTTAACTTTGAAGATCAATGAACACTGTCAGATAAATCTATAAGTCATCGCACAGCTATGGTTCTCTTCCAAATACATCTCTGGAGGAATGATTAAAGAGGCAGCCAAATACGTCAAGTGATCTCAAGAAAAGATCCTGCAAGTTGTCAGAGTTGCCTTGCAAAAAGCTCCATAACATAAGGAGGCTCAGTATCCTAAATCTATCAGACATTTCGCAGTTGTTGACGATGGAGGACTTTCAACTTTAGAGACAGCAACTGACCAGGCAAGCAGAATTGGAATTTGTAATTTCCTTAGCTAAATGTAGTGAGCGTATTCTGATAATACACCTAAGCTCCCATCGTGGAGCTGTATCAATTCCTTAATGTCGAGTCTAACGTCTTTCAAGGTCACAAGTGTCATTTTTACATGTGCTACAATCTCCAGTCAGATTACGCAACGGTGTAGGTTTCGTGAGTAATGTATAGAAAAAGGAAATTGTTAGATAAAATTAATGAAATATATGGTCCTAAATTTAATTCATGTAGCCAAACCACAACCTCAGGGATCAATATTAGTTTTAACCCAAAGCTGCTCTATACCGCACACAGAAGCATTGGCATCACATGGGAGAGAGGGCTGAGCGCACATATATAAAACGATTTTATAGGTGTTAGTCCAGTTTTTCAAGGCGATGTACACGCTGAAGCAAACGAACATTTGATCTAATGCAGTATCTGGAAAAGCATATCGATGCAAATGCTTGAATTTAATGAAACATCTCCATCGAAATCCGCCACCATTGTGGACTTCATGTCGTAAATGTGAACCTTAAAAAATGTAATTATATAAAAACATACACATAATTATATAATGCTATTCATACAACACTAAAATGGTTGTCTAGTCGAAGTTCATTAAATTTGCCAATTCTCTGGCTGACACGTGAATCGTCGAGTTTAAATGGTCATCATCAAAGACCTATGGTCTTCTTGAACGTGTACGATCACTCAGGTCAAAGCTGCATGTTCAAAACTTGTAAACTATTTTCTTGCCATACTTTCCCGATGGCATTCGCACGAACACATCGCAAATGTTTCGATGTTGCTCCGCTTTTGTTCCTGCTAAACAGAAGAATCTGTCGGAAGTATTAGTTTCTCTCCACCTGACACTCATCTTCTATGGATCTCAAACTACACTAACTTTATTAAATCTGAGAAGTTCCAGGTATATTCACAAGCACGAGAGTATCACTCCAAATGATACGTGATAAGCGATAAACTAACAAGGGAAGTATTTGGGTTCGAACAGGAATTTTTTTATAAGACTGCGTGTCTCTATTCGAACTCTAATGCTGCTAATGCTTGCAAAGTAATTTGACCGTGTAAGGGCGTGTTTCTCTGCTAAAAGAGGTTAAAGTTTGGAGCAAGGGGGAGATAATCGCTGCAATAGCTCACGCAGTTTCGGTTTTAACAGGCATTGATTACTCAAAATGTCTACATGAACATACCTGACAGTCCTGACAAAAACTGCAAATCCATAATACCGTGGAACAAATAGTTCGGTAGATGTAGACCAGTATTTGTCTTCATAAATGTAAATGAGGGTTTTCCACACAGTGAGTAAAACAGAAGAAAGAATCACAATAGCCACCCCCAACCTTCAAAAGCACACTCCAAAAATGATACTAATCTAACAAAAAATCTTAATTTCGGAGAGTGGGGCCCGGACTCACTTCTACGTACTTCCCTATCCGTAACTGTCAGCAACTTCAAGAGTGTAAAATAAAGTGGCATTTGACACCATGTCCATGGTGTGTGATTTGGATTGTTGCTCTGTGGGCCTATTTTGACTCTCCCTTCTGTTTAACTCACTTTGTAGAAAAGCCTCACTTGCATTTGTGAAGACAAGTACTGGCCTATATCTACCAAACTATTTCTTACACGGTATTGTAGTTTTGCAGTGTTTGTCATCACTGTCAGGTATGTCCATGTGTATATTTTGAGTAATAATTGCTTGTTCGAACCGAAACTGCGGGAGGCGTTGCAGCGGCTGCCCCGGCTATCTTCCACTTGCTCCAAACTTTGAAGCTTTCTAGCGGACAAACGAGACTTACACGCTCGAATTACTTTGTAGGCATTATCAGCATCTCATCAAAAAATTCCTGTTCCAACCCAAATACTTCCCTTGTAAAAGCAGTGCTGCTAGGCCACGGACACATCGCACGAATATATGCATCAGCCTAACATTATAATTTAACTACGAAAAATTATCTTTAAGTATGATTAATTTTATATCTCTTATGGGCCTGTTAACAGTGAAATTAAGAAACGATTACACGAATAACAAGTAATTAGACGTCAAATATTTACTGAAGTCTCATTTTGAAGATTGTTTGGGACATAGCTCTAAAGTAACGATCTGAAACAAAAGATGGCAGCACTATCTCCGTATACGTCTAATGCATTCTTATCGTTGAACGAAATTTCCTTGCTGCTCCTACAAATTCAAGCCTAGAGAATTCAAACTTTCAGGGAAGAAAGTTCATTACCTATTCAAGACCATGATCTATACCGATTTTTCATTTTCATTTTCCTTCATTGTTGAAATCGCTTCATTGTTGTTGTGAATATCGAAACCTATAACAATGAAGTACTTTTACCAATGAACAAAAAAGAAAATTAAAAATCGACATCGATCATGCTCTTGAATTGGTTATGAGCTTTCTTCTCTGAAAGTTGGAAATCTCTAGACTTCAATTTGTAGAAGCAATAATGAAATTTCATGTAACAGTGAAAATACATTAGACATATTCGAATGTAGTGCTGCCATCTTTTGTTAGAGATCGTTGCTTTAGGTTATTCTTAATTTATCCGAGAACTGGAATATAGTTTCACCACTAAGATAGAACAGAGTTTATTTACAATAAAAGAAATATACAAGATGGAAATATACGTTGTCTACAAGTAAATTGTCCAAATGCATAAGTCCAAATCATGTAAGTCCATAATAACAGATACATTTTATAACATCAATGCTCTAAGACATAAATTCTATGTTCGCAGTGTATTATTGTAGAGTGATGTTTCGCGGGGTAGTGTATCGTTTGGGTCATCGGAAAGGGATAGCTTAAAGTGCCGATGGAAGAACGTCATGGTTACTGAGTATCATGGGTTGGTGCGAAACCTATCATCAGGCTAAGTCAAATATAGTGTTGAAGACACTACTCTTTGATTATTCTAAGTCCCAAAAAGTACTAACCTGCTGGACCGGGTATCAGAGCGTCCGGAAGTTACTAGCAACGACTCGATGTTGGGCCCAGGAGAGAGATAGAGGGAAGATTCAGGTCTGTTTTATCGGTAGATATATCCGGCTATGTTAAGCGTTAGTCATCCAGAAAGAGAGATAGACAGAATGTGTGGGATGGGAGAATTCGGATCTTTGCAATGTCATAAGCGAGACTGCTAGTAGAATCTCTCCAGCCACAGGCATATGCAAGTCTCCTCTTTGAGAGTCATATGCTACTGCATACTAACCCGATACACTAGTCAGTGTATGCACTGATATTTCAATGAGGGAGCAATGCTAGGACTCAGACAGTACTTAGGCCCTCTATATATGAAATTGAAAGTGACAGTATTTGCGTGAGGAGCACGCAAAAAGTACTTTGACCGATTGGAATGATTTTTACATATAATCAAACACTGGACCCGTCTGGGAAGTTATCATATCACTTCGAATCTAAAATTATTATCTTCAGAGATAATCGACCATCTAATTATCCATTGAATTCCAACGACGGTCTTACTACCCATAAAATTCATTTTACCTTATCTTATCCAATGGCGGTAGTAAATAATGGAAAATTTTAAAGCAAAGCACGCAGCTCTGTGTTCGACGGGTTGACTATCATACCACACTATGTTGTTCGACGGGTTGACTATCATAAAGTGGTTAAATTTGGCATGACTATCTATCTTAGGTAACACACCCCTAACAAAGCTAATTGGTGAGTGTCCCGATGACTGTTGCCAACATAATTACCCCGCACAACGGGCGGTCAAATCAGCTAGTTATCTTATAAAATACACTAAATCGAGTCTTGAAGCTATTATGCTCCTTGGGAAATAACTTCAGATACAGAAATCTCATATCTTCCGTAGATGATGAACCTCTGCATGCCGAAGGTTTTAGGTGGATTGTCCGGAGAGGGTTCCATGTGGACGATTTATAGGTACCAATCCGGTGTTCTGCCGAACTTCTCTGTTAAGATGGAAATGTAATTGGCCAGTAGAACTCATAGCCTTGAACTGTAAGAAATTTGAAACAACAATTATTCAAACTTACTTACAACCGTGTTCCTTAAAATATGTTGATCAGTGCTTAAACATGAGTTAAGTAGCTAAAATGATTCAACTTAACGAACATTTCTCCCCCAGATGTGAGTTTAACGCAGAATGTAACAAAAGGAGTTCCAAACACTACAATTCATTTTAAGCAATGAATGCCTTTCAGACGAGAAGCGTTTTGGTGTTAAGAAGTCCTTTAGCGCTGTTTAATTGTGTACGTTCAAATTTAGTCCGTAGTCTTTAAGAAAATTCACAAATCCTACAAATATACGTAGTTCGTTTGGTCAAAACATTCTTATACCAAAACACAAGTACTCGACAAGAACGAATTTCCTTAATTCACAACCTTCTCCAGGAAGGTCTATCACTTATTTTCATAACTATATATAGAGGGTCTATGTAAATTGGTGTCAAAATTCTACGGTTGAATTCCCATCGACCAAACAAGATAATTATTTGTGCTTCGTAATCCACTTTGTTGTTGAGATTTGGAGTATCTTTTCTATGGAATGCAAATGTCTCACTGTTGTCAAACTTAATTAAGTTTGCCAGTTCTCTGGTTGACGGCAATCATGGAGTTTAAACTGTCATCATCAAAGACCGTTGATCTTCCTGAACGGAAATGATCACTCAGATTAAAGTGCCAGGCTTTAGAACTGTTATGCCGCTCTTTCCCCGATAGCATTCGCTATGTAGGGCGCAAATGTTGCGATCACCTCTGTTGTTCCCCCCCCCCAACTTCTGTTAAACAGAAGAATATGTATGAAGTATTAGTTTTTCTTCACTTGACACTCCATCTTCTATGGCCCACAAACTATACTAAATATCTTACAATCTACAAAATTGATGTATTTACAAGCGGTATTAACTATCTAATCACTATGATATGTATTACACTATCATTACACTATAGCATTACACATTCAAAAGTATCTAATCACTATGATGCGTTAAATGTATTACGTTTATGTTGCTAAAATAGCAAACTTTTCCTGTGTTTCGAATGCAAATTTTGATCTTGCTTCGCGTGAGCTTAGATGCCAAGTAGAATATTGCTTTAACGCTTATGACAAGCAAACAGCTCGCTGTCTTCTGAGTCATCAGTCTTCGTCTATTACAGAGTCACGTCACGAAGCCAACATTTCAGGATGTTTCTCTTAAGAAGTCTTCGTCTGAGTAAACTTCCCTGCCAAAAAGAAAGACTGAAAAAGACAAGCATCACACATGCTACTCCTGTGATGAGCATGTTTTTCACAAGCCTTGAAAGAAGAGCGATGAATGTGTTTAAACATTGCATAGAATGATTCCGGAAAGGAAGTTTTTCAAAAGTGTTTCTATGGTTGTTGTGTACAAAAACTGAGTATGTGAAGTTTATTCTGTTGTGTTTGTATTTGTCTTACAAAAAGCAGTCAGTTAGCCTGTTTTGATCTAACTACATGATTCTAACAAAGAATAGGTCGAGTATGTGTGATACGCTTTATGCAAAGGTTGCTATAACTGGAACTGAAATATCACCCCCTGATAAAGTAAATAGAATTATTAAACAGTTAGCGATTTTATAATTCATTACAAGGAAGTACTGAATAAACGGAGTATCTGCTTCGCTTCTAAGCTATAAGGCAGTCTTCATTCTCTCTCTCTCTCTCTCTCTCTCTCTCTCTCTCAGGTACATGAGTGCCTTGGCCCTGTTCCGTAAAGTGCTCAGCAAGTGGTATTGATAATAATCCCAGTAGCACATACGTGTTTTAAACGTTGATTGATCCAACAGTTTTTGGTTGAATATACCGTTGAAAAGGTGGATATTAAACGGTTTTATGAACGTTTAAAACACGTATGTGCTACTGGGAAAGGTAGACTTATCCTGCTACCTATTTGCGTCTGCTCTAAAAAAAGCACGTAATTTTGAAGCCTGCCGCTAGATGACTCTGGCGACACTTTCAGTAGTAGCCACTGGTTCTTTCCAGTAGTAGCCACCAAACGGCAGACTTTAAAATGACATGCTTTTATGCAAAAATCTATTATTTTTAGCACAGACAGAAATAGCTAAACGGTATAAGTCAATATTATCATTTAGTCTATGCTTCAGGTTTGGTGCATTTCAAAAGATTCCAAGTCTTTTCAACAGTAGTAATTTACGGTAGAGAACAGATTCACTGTATCTTGATTGTACCCAAACTTACCCCAGTTGACTGTATCCTGATCATGAAAAACACTTTAAGAGTACAGGTAAAGAAGGAGGATGTTCGCTTTTTATTAGTTTGCACTCCTAGCAAATATTACACGATGGTAGCTGTGACGAAAGTTCCAATCCAAAAGCGTAAATAATCCCGAAGTTATAATGGTTCTTAGAATATTAAATAAATGGAAGTAAGAGGCAGAGTTAGACTTCAAAATGCGTTTTACAAGATGCATCTTTCTTCCCCTGTATTTTTTAATTTGTATAATCGAACGTGGTGGTTAAGCCAAGCGTGATTACCTAGTAATGGAAAGGACCAAGGATCAAATTCCGGAGCAGAAATAAATACTGCGGATTTTTGTAGTTTTAAGTCACGCCAGGGTATGAATAATGTTGAAACGATATATTGGAATAAGTTCAAACTAGCTATCTCAATAAATTCTCCCCCTAAATACAGCGCACCGAGCCAGCGTATATCAGTGGTAGAGCATTGGCGTAGCATTCGGGAGGTCGTGGTTCTATCCCAGCGGCCGACCATCCTGACTCAGGTTTTCCAGGGTTTTTCTCAGTCACATCAGCAAATGCCGAGATGGCACCTTCAATATAGGTCCTGGTCCACACTTTCCCGAATCCTTTCCCCTCCCCTATCCCGGCCTGAACCTTAGATGTCTAAAGGCCAGAAATAAAATTCAAAACTCCTAAAGAGAGCGTAAAACTATGACATCACCAATCTGTAGCTTAAGTTGTTGTAAAAATCATAAAATATGAACGCAAAATGAAGCTTCTAACCTATTTGTTCAGTATCGTAGCAACCGTTCTCGGGGCGCAAATAAATCACCATTATTTTCTATGGCAAACCAATTTTATCAAAGGTACATTTTTTCCATTATTAAAATACTTCGAGATATCATCCTGTGATGAGGTCCAAAGAAGAGAACATCTGTGATAAATCTGAGTGTTCCTTTCACTAGAAAGTCAGAATAAAAGAATTGTCGTTGTGTGTGAAGGAGAGTGCCCTTCTTCTGTCTTGAGCAGTGGCAAAGAATTTTAATAAATTAACACAATTTTAGAGGTTTCACAATTGCAGCAATTACTCCAGATGGCTAGATTTGCTAATATTTAAAAGAAGTTGGTGGAAATCAAAGATTATTGACACCGTATATGTCATAACAGTGTACAGGAGCACATAAGTAAACACACGCTTAATATGATGGTTTAGGCTTTGATTTCTATATAGGTTAATCATGTCAACCAAATAATAATGGATTGATTTCAATTTGCATTTGAAAACAATCTTGAATTTGTCTCCATTATATATACATACTCCTTCCTTTTTATTATTCCTTAAATTTTCTGTATTCATACACGTGTAATAGGGTAAGTCAAAATGATGGACCCGATTTTATAAATTTATTTTGTGAAATATAATGAACATATCTTAATGTGAGCTACGCGCAAGGAAAGGCAAAAGTTCAAAGTTTAGTTGAGTTTAGTTTATGTCCCGCGTGGTTGCATTGTCTACCGCTACGCGGCGCTGGAAGCCGTTAACGAAAATGGCGCTGACTGGAGAGCAGAAATCGTTCTGTGTGCTGGATTACCATGTAAACAATTCTGTGATGAGTGTTCAACGGCATTTCCGTACCAAGTATGGCAGAGACCCACCTACTGGAAAAAACATTCGTACGTGGTATGAAAAATTCAGAGATATGGGCTGCATCTGTAAGCGAAAATTGACTGGCCGTCCTTCAGCTGAGGAAGAGACAGTGGAACGTGTTCGCGCCAGTCTTGTACGGAGTCCACAGAAGTCTACCTACCGGGCAGCGAGGGAACTTAAAATGCCACAGAAAACTGTATGGCGAATTCTGCGGAAACGTTTACAAATGAAATCCTATCGCTTGCAACTGCTACAAGCCTTAAGAGACACTGATTATGCTGCTCGTTTTTTTTTTTTTTTTTTTTTTTTTCACGTTCATGGAAGAGGATGGGTTCGCCGAAAGGTTACGTTACAGTGATGAAGCGGTGTTTCACCTTTCTGGGAATGTGAATAGACACAACGTAAGGATCTGGGGAACTGATAATCCCCACGCAGTTGTGGAACACCAACGCGATTCACCCAAGGTGAATGTGTTTTGTGCCATTTCCCCTGAAAAGATTTATGGGCCCTTTTTCTTCCTTGAACCTACTGTGACAGGACATGTTTTTCTTGATATGCTGCAACAATGGCTCCTTCCACAGCTCGAAGAGGATAGTGCAGATTTCATTCTTCAATTGGATGGTGCCCCTCCGCATTACCATGGCAGCGTTCGGGATCATCTCAATGAGGCATTGCCACAGCGCTGGATAGGCCGTGCATCTCAGGAGGATCGAGTTCTCATTCGTTGGCCACCTCGTTCCCCCGATCTGACCCCGTGTGATTTCTTTTTGTGGGGTTTCATAAAGGATCGTGTTTACGTACCACCACTTCCAACAACATTGGGTGACCTTCGCGCCCGCATCACAGCAGCCATTGCAGAGATTGACCGTGACACACTACACAAGGTTTGGCAGGAGATAGACTATCGGCTTGATGTGTGTCGTGTTACGCGAGGTGCTCACATAGAGCACTTGTGATGTGACTGAAAAAAACTTTGAGAGTTACCCTTCTTACCACATGTATT